>JAODAC010020461.1:2860-19197 GCA_027575185.1 Mimaenictus wilsoni | reverse complement strand
TGGGATTTTTGGGATTTGGGATTTTTGGGATTTTTGGGATTTTTGGGATTTTTGGGATTTTTGGGATTTTTGGGATTGGGAACAATGTGTCAACCGTCAAGGTTTAAAACATCCATAATGTATTTCGACCTGGCTACTTCATTAAATATTGATAATCGTCGACTCCAAACTTTTCCCGTTTGTTTTCTTTAAAATATTTCAGCTCTCCAGACTTAATAAAATATTGAACATTGAACTATTGAGGTCGGTATCGATAGTAAAATAAAATGTATTATAATGAATAATGAATAATTTATCTTTATTATTAATCTTCATTGTAACAATGTTATTTGATCATTTGAGCATATACGTCAACTCGTTTAAATTCTGGTATCATATACATTTTATACATATGGTTCGCTTAAATTTAATCACACTCATAAGTAATACGAAGATACAAAACAGTACTTTGCACGTTAAGTCAGACAAGTCAACATTGAGGCAAAGTTGATCAATTTCTCAATGCGAAGATTGCAATAAGTGTTGACAAAAATTACAAACCCCTGAAATATTGATCAAATTAGTGTTGGTTGTAAACCGATACTGGTTGTTATTGAAACCTTGTTGTGAAGTTGAAGTATATATCAATTCCATGTAACTAGGATTTAATTACTCCAGAGAGCCAACCAGTTTATCCCCTTTATTGGGAATCGGCGAACTTGTCGCACTCCGAGAAACTCTAGGTTGCTCTGGAATTGTTAGACAACTTGAAGTCGCCTTCCAAACTGAGGGAGATTCCTGCAAACTATATTTGCCGGATCTTGTCGATTGCTGGGATTCGCTTGCATTGCGATTTAGAGCATGCAGCGGAATGCGATATATACGAATTGGGCGAGCTTCTGGTGATACTAGAATAGAGAATATTAATATTAGTTTCGAATTTGGCAAATTTTATAAATTGAAAAGTTGTGGGAGCATGTTGCCTGAGAATTGTAATTACTAGCTTTGGTTTGAAGTAATAAAATGTGCCTTAATCCAAAGAAGTAACTACAGTCACACTTGTAAGTCGCTTAGGAAGGAAGAAGTGAAGCCGAGTCTGATTGAGAACGAAGAGGATATAAACGTGATTGAAGACCAAGTGCGCAACCTGGCAGGGTTTTCTAACAATGGAAGAAAATGAGCAGTGTTCAGAATTCTGAAGAGGGAAGCATCTGTAGAGTGGAGTGTAAAATAGAATGCAGGAAAGAATAGTAGTACCGAAAAGAGCCTGATAGAATTACACTCTAGCGAACAAGTGTGACCTTTAAAATACTTTATAATTTAATGTTTAAAATAAGCATTTTGGGAGAATACAATTCCACATAATGAAGAAAATTGATTGAATTGTTTATTGGAAAGCCCTTCGCATTTATTTTATCATATCAGTAAGGTTTTCAGTAAGATTGAAACGAAGCTACCAGTAAATCGGGAACAAAATATGATAGTTTTTACGTTGAATGATGTGACTTAAGGCACCTTTAAGGTGGTCGTTAGCCTAAGAACGTCGCCTTGCTTCGCTTCGTTTTGTCTTGTTTGACTCATGTAAGTAAAAGGAGACGAAGCAACTTAACACCTTGTAATTCATCGGTCGGACAAAGCCAACGATGAAGTGAAGCGAGGCGACGCTCTTAGTCTGACGGGCACCTTATTCTACTGTATCTGGTAAAGCATTTTCTCTTTCAATTTAAAGCAATTCATGATTAATATCATTAATTAGGTTTCAATTTTATAATTCATTCACCAGATAACTCTATCTTAAACTGACTTTCAGAAAATAATTCCAGAAGATGATGAACATTAAATAAATACTCACTATTAGGACTTGCAGTAGGTGAAGGTGATTGTCTCTCAGTGGTTTTCAAATCGACTAATAAACGATCATTGCGACTTGGAAAGAATTCCGGAGCAGTAGTCGCAAAGTAAATATCATTCTTCGATGCAATCAACTGCAATTTTGGCATAGTCATCGTATGCACCAAATTACCATTCACAATAAGTCGGATTTCCATTAAATTATTTGTAAAACCAATCACGTATGGAAACGCACATACTAAAAAAGAAATGTTGACCTTACTAAAAATAACAAGGAAATAAATGGGGTCGTTTACTAATATCGGAAGGTACAAAATTCCAATGAAAATCATGTTCGTTACTTCCATTTGTTGCCTTACTGCCGTTAACAGCAGCATGATCATGCAATTTCTGAAAGTGGCAAGTATCTAAAAGGAATGATATTATAGTACAATTGTATTTTTATGGTTCAGAACATACGGTTGTGACAGAGTAATAATTGAACCTCCTGGTCTTCATAGATATCTAATGCTGTGACCAAATGAGGACGATCACCCTTAACACTATGCAAATGTTGCACTTGTCCTGAACGACCATTCACAATATCCCAATGATTCTTATATCCAACACAGACTAGAATGTCTGCATGCGCTTGTACAGTGGGACTCCAACCACTCTCCAAAATGGTCATTATACTGGGATTCTCACTGAGTGGCACTTCCTGCAAATTATGAGTTAGGAAGGTTTTTTATGCCAATTGTCGAAAAAGCCAAGAATGTTTTTGCTAACCCACAAAAAGGAAAACCCGTCAACGGTATCTGTATCACTAGAGGGGCACCATGCAGTCCACGCCGCCGAATGTTTCCACTGGAACATGACCAATCGTCTGCCTATTGCAACACACATCCTCAAACGAGAGCCACTTGTTCGGGACAACGCATAGAGATGTGCTCCACGTGTTCTTTCAATACGGTTCTCCTTTACGTCCAGCCTGGTCCTCGGCTCCGTAATCAACTCCAATTGCGAGAGACGAAACACGTAGATTTTCCCCTCACGATTGGAAGCACCGGCACGTAGCAGCAATATCCCATGGGGTTCAATAACACTTACTTGCCGTACTTGAAAGGATTTATCAAAGAGTAGCCTGTGTGTATTACCATCTATAAATAAGACAATTCCAATTAGACATTCGCATTTGGAGGCATTTACTTTGTTCTAATACCTTCGACAACATAAACACCTTCTTCGGCTGCTATTATCAATCGATTATCACCCCATGAATCCGCTGCCAATATTGTGCTCGCTGGAAAGACCGGATAAAAGCAGTTTGCCTCCCAGGGCGACCGTTTAAATACGGTCCCAGTGGCGCCTGCGGATGCCAGGCTGGTTGGTGCATCGCCACGAACGATTGCCTCCAATTTCAGCGCTTGTCCAATGCGCACAAACTCAATTTGGCGTGAATCTTCCTTGAGCCGGTTGTGGCGTGTTGGTTCAGCGAGCACATCGGAGAATGCTCGACGATTAAGCATCGTCTTCAAATAGAGATCAACATGTTATTAACTGATATTTACAAATGTATACTTTGAACTGGACTTACTATTCTTTGATCACTCACATGTTCACTGTACAAATCCTTGATAAGCATGTCTAGAGTTCTTTCCCTTTTTCTGCCAAAAGTTGGAGTCTCAAACGTAGCTTTCTCTCCGTTGATGAGTTTAACTAGTAAGAAATCTCGGAAGAGATGAGGGTCTTCAAAGACTGGGGGACAAGGTAGAGATGGGCCAAAAAGTGGCACAGCTTCGTCGGAAAATACGGAAAGTCTGTAACGGCCTTCCAAGTCACGACTGACCACCGCAAAAACGTCTTAATTTCAATTAAGGACAATATATTACTCTATTCTATTGTATTGCTCTAGTTTAATCTTTGAATTTGGAAAATTTAAATTTTATGTGTTTCCGAGAACACACTTTCGGAAGTCTTCAAGTAACTACTTAGAACAGAGTTTCCCGAAGGTTAGGTCAAGGTCCACATGTGGACAATTTCATTATTACGGGGAACAAAACGAAAATTGGCTTGGATAGATGGGGACAAGAAGACGCAGAATTTGACACTCCCAAATAGCGAAGAAATACCCCCGGCCTTAGATGCAAATTTGATGAAATCTGGCCTAGCCAATGGTCCCCTATTTATTATTATTATGGTCCCCTATTGTAAATTTAGCTCTTGGTCAGGTCGGGGGGATTGGAAGCAAATACGATGAAGGGTCCCTTCATGGCACATAAAATAATGGAAAACACTTAGCTAGGACCTCAAAATAAAAATTATCAAAAAGGATACGAGTAAATTGTGACTTAATACAAGTCGGATTAAAGACACTATGTACATCAATATGACTTTCTTCATCTGAAGTATCAACAAAGACAATATTGACAATATCATTTCCAATATGACGTTTCCTTTCAACTTGTTGTCGATTATCCTTCGAGTAAGGTAAAAGAGTCGACACATGAAACATAATTTCATGTCCTTCGTATATTGTATAAACTGAGTATTTTCCCGTCATATCACCTAAAATCATCACTTTTAATATTAACTTTTTCTTCATCATCCTCATCCATGATAAAATACCTTTAATATCCAACCCCCCTCTATATTTATCCCAATTTTTCAACCTCACAGTCTCACCTAAAAGTTCCAAAAATCTGGTAAAGTTCTCACTACCAAATTCTACAAAAATACGAAATCAATGTGTCATCATGTCAGAACTTGGTCAAAACTTTTCTTCTCTTTACCATTGCTTAAAATTTCATCATCGGTTGTTTGGCCGTGCTTCATGTAAATAACTCCAAATTTAAAATTGACAGAACCCTCCTGTTCCTCCAATAGTAATAAATCTTTCTGAATATCTGGCAAAAAAATCTCTTTAGGGTTCTTTTCCAGTCGATCCATATTGGGGAAATTTGAGAGTATCTGCTTCACGGTGAGTAGTTTATTTTGTACATAAGGCAACGAAATTTTTTGTGTACCCTACAAATTTTTACACAGAAAAAAAGTATATTCAGACGGAATAAATCAATGTGTGTATGGTAGGGTTTAAAAGCTTGTTGTTTATGATAAATGACCTGGAAAAATAGAAGTAGGAAAAAAACTTACCATTTTGCGAAATAATATAGCACGATAGAGTGGCACACATTGGTTACTGTTTTCATTCAGTACGACGCTCAAGAAAAAAGCGGTTTTTTCACCATCCAAACCGACGTAATTCTGGTGTACTATGAATAAAATATCTTTTAAAAAAATATAACAAAATATAATGAAAAATAATCAAATATATTACAATAACGCAATTTCCAGGTGGTATTAAAAGAAGAGAGTCATAAATCATTCAGAAAATTCACAAGTGACGCTTTCGTTAACATGGTCAAACTTTGTAATTGATTGACGGATACTTGCGTAAAAATGGTATCAGTTTCGTGTTGCTAATTATAATTTCACATTTTTATGAAAATATGTGGAAGCGTAAATTTAATAAAACAGGAAGTGCCAAACTTTTACTTTTAATGTTGAAGGAATAGCAGAAGGGAAAAGTTTTGATTGAAAGTGCAACATGTTTCTTCTTCCATGTGTTGACAGTTCCAAGTTGTTACAACTTCCAGCGCTTTTTACCATGTTTACTTACGTTTCCCCAGGAAGTATTTGAAGTACCAACGTGTTTGATATTCGGGATTTTCAAGAATAGGTGTTGATGGAGAACCAAACATCTGGAATTAAAATCAAATTGGTGACAGCTCAAAGTATTCCTGCATTACTTTGTGTTTTTTTGGAAATTAAAATTGAAAAAATGATCACTTCTTAAACAATTTTTTAAATCGGAAATTACCTTGAAAAGTTCTAATTATTGGTGATAAGAAATTGAGACATTAACCAAATTTCAAGGGCAGGTAACTGCCCATTTAAAAAAATTGTGTTAACCGAATTTCTTCGTTGCGCTAAAATCTTCTAGGCTAATATCTTCTTAATTATAATTATAAATATGAGAAATATGTTATTATTCATTGCAAAATTTAGGGAGCATGAATAAAATGAATAAAACATGAATAAAAAATTATGATAGTATACGAATGTACTTAATAAAATTTCGATATATTATCGATTAAGAAAGTAGATCTTACTTCATCCTTTTCTCCAGGTGAATCTCCATTTTCTATGCGAAAACGTCGACAGTGTTCTTGTCCATCATTTTCAGGTGGTTGCTGCAACTAAAGCATAGTCAAATTCAACAAATAAATTTCTTTATGTTTATAGAAAAATTAAATTCAAATTCTCTGAATTTCAGTCAATTATTGGCGTTTTTATTATGTACATTGCTTCGATTACGATAAGTTTGTTGAATTTAAATACAAAGATTAACTTGCACTTGAGCATAAATTTCATTATCGATTCAAATGTTTTTCAACAGGGGATGTAAACAGACAAAAAGTTGAAGTAACGAATTTAATTCAGGCGTTCAGGAAATTTACACTTACTTGCTCCACGGAGCCGTAATATCGTCTGGAAAAGACGCCACGACGAGATATTAAATCGCTGGCTGTTGAACTGTAAATATAGATTTAACTGATAAAATATAGAAAGTTTGCATATTGTTCAATTTTAATCAAGCAAAAGTTAGACATTTTATAAGTTGTTTCACTATAGCCATATCAAAAAATATTAAAATATCGATCATTAGTGATCAATTATCAGTTTTGTCGTTTTAAATGGAAATTTATTAAATTTCTTAAAATTTAAGTGTTCCTTTAAAATGTAAAATATAAGGCCCACCTGGGCAGCATAGTTGGTAGTGCTTCGGCTTACCACGTAGTCAGACGGGGTTCGAGTCCCCGAGGTGGCATCATTAGTGGGAATTAATTTATTATTTAATTCACACTAAAATTCACTCTAAAAAATCCACAGGCGGACGGGGTTCGAGTCCCCGGGGTGGGCACCCATTATTCACAATTACAACTCACAAAAAATGCACACAATGTAGTTTTTATAGGTGTGGATTTAAACACCTATAAAAACTACACAACATCAATCAACCACTCTTCAATCAACACTCAAAAATCAACAATCGCAAATGTTCGCAACCCACAACACACAATACATATGATACAACAAAAATTCACAATAACATGAAATAAAAAAATACATAAAAACAATAAAAACCAGGCTGAAGGGCCAGTACGGTCGATGGCCAGGTCCAAGGACCAAAAATACAATTTTTTTAAAATACTTATTAATTAATCCCAAAATTCACTTCATACAGTTACGTCGTGATCCACAACCCAACCACCACCATCCTACTTGCGCATGATCCACTACGCAACCATCACCACCTCTGCTGCCGATTGATCTTACGCGCATGACTGACTCTAAAGTCTGCGTAAGGCGAGGATGACTTTATATAAAAGGACTGCAATTTTAAGAAACCATTCTATTCTGTTTGCTATTCTATCCTATTCTACTTTCTATTGTATTTTCTATTCTGTTTTGAATTGTTGAAAGTATTAAAAGTATTCATTTTGAAATTGGTATCTTGTTTCAACGTGGAAGTTTGGAACACTCCGGCAAGTAAAAGTTTATAAATTACTTCCAAGTCCTTCTTCAACTCCACCAAGAAACGTAACTATATGATGCAACTGTTGGGAACCGTTTGGCCTTTCTTTCGTTTTATGTTTTACGATACCAAGTGCCGATTTATTAAGGGTCTGGACAATTTTGAAACCGTTTGTCGATATTGGAGGCACTTGGCAGATAACTGAGGATTTATGGCGCGTGCATTTGGGCATTAAGAAAGACGTGAGAAAGTGCAGCCAAAGCTATTTGGCTTTGTTTGAGCACGTGCGTGGCTGCGTTTCGCCCGGCAATGGATCCCCTGCCGACCCGGGACTCTTTGACGCAGACATCGGTGGTCCCAACATGTGCGAGCCAGATGTTCAAGGTTTTTGCTAGAAATTGGTAAGACTTTCTGGGCACCCTCTGTGTGAGGTGAGAGAGAGCGACTGATAGGCAGAGGATGCTCGGATTGGTCCAGGGTAGGTTCTCGAGGTGGAAGATTGTGGGGGTGTGGACCCCAGTCGAAGTTATTGTATATTTGTGTAAATAAAGTTAGTTACGATTTGAACTTTGACGTGTCTACTTCTCTCCGCAGCGCGATCATTACAGTCAACGAAACGGGTAGTTTCCGGACCTATCTTAAAATAAGAGACCATCGGTGAAAGGTAGTTGAAAACTCTTCTATCTTTTCGTCAGTGGTTGAGGTTGTGAGCTGAACGGTTGGTTTGCAACAGCAACACTCCACGTTGTACCGACATTCTATCAAAACATATATGTTTACATCAACACGGAGGAAAGCAACATACTACACACAACACATCACCAACAACATCAACAAAAACAAACAACATCACCATCACAACACAAAACGAGTCGTAAATCTCACTCCTTATATATACACTTGTAATTCAATAATGTATCACACAATAAATTGTATATAAAAATGGCTGATACTATTATTTTATAAAATATCATAAAACTAATCTAAGATAAATGAAATGCCTAGGCAACTTTTACTCAATACCAGTTGACAGCTGCACCCTGTCAACTCAGGAGCGCCAATATTCAATTGAACAATAGCTTACAGAGCGCTGCTTGCTCGCCGATGAAAGAGCTTGAGTGCGCTCACATCTCTTGGGGACTTGCTTCTGAAGTTTGTCACGCACACGCTCTTTGAGCGATCGCGAGAAGCCGCGGTGTCGTCTTCTCCGCGGTCGCCACGCAACCGTTGCACCAGCCTCATATCCAAGCACAACATTGTTATCTATTTGTACTACCACTTGGTCTTTCAGCACTGCACGTGTTTAGTTGGCGTTTAGCGTTGTAAAAATAGAAATTAATTTGTAAGTATTTCTGGAAATGACATCAAAAATAATAAACACATTTGTAAATATAGGTTTATTCGTACAGAATTAAATTTAGTATAGGTAATTAAATAATCAAATATAATAGTTTTTGTACATTACAAGTTTTTCAGTTTTCAAATTGTTACTTTCTAATAATTAAAATTAAAATATCTGAAGAATGATGTTTGGGATTCTACGACTGAGATTAATGACCCTTCCTGATCGAGAAACGTAGGTTGTATATCTTTAGTCATGCTTCCCTAGACCGTAAAATCTGTAAAAGCACCAGACGCCAGCGAAGCACTTTCAATTTTAGATGAGAACCACTAGTCGTCGGTGAATATAATTTATTCGGAAATTAATTAGAAATGTACCAAACATGTTTATGCAAGCTGTAATAAACTTTTTTTTCGTATTCACTTTTAATTTTCACTGAAAAGCGATCTTTTCAGTCAATATCTGTTTGAATATCAATTTTCAATCATTTTTGAAATAAAAGTTCGGTACATGAGCTTGTCTTGGAAAGCAAATTCGTCAGTTCTAGTCGAATTTACGCAGCGTATGGCTCAGAATCTAACAATTCGATTTTAAATTTTCATTTTTTTTTAATATGTGCTTTGATTCAACTTAAGAGATAGGCTCTTTTTTCGTTCCTTTTTAATTAATACTTTGAGTTTTTTTTAAAATTTCTGTGGCGTCTGTCTGAGATGCAAAATCTACTATTGATATGAATAATAATAAAACAACAAAAGTAGTGCGAAATCATTTTTTAGAATCAGTATGTGCTATGACATATAAATCTCGAGGTGGAACATTCAATGAAGTTGTTTATGAATATCGAAACTTATTCTCTACCATTACTATATGTTCCTCTATCACGAGTTACCATTTCAGGAGTATTTAAAGTGCTAAAAACCAATGATAATACATATTCCAAATTTTAATTGTATTGCAAAACATAAAATTGTTTGACCAGCAAGAGTACCAATGTATCAAAAATCAAAGGATGTTTCAAAATATTGCAACTTCTAATCTTCATTACAAAACATGTATCATATTTTTACACCATAAGCCATACTGACTCACAATCAGTCTAAAATCAATCACAAGAAAATTACTGACGTATCCAATTATGAAAATAATGATTAAACAATAAAAATATTTTGCTTCAGTCGTGTGGTCAAAAGCCCACTCGTCTTTTTATAGGAATAGTTCCTATATCATCATGCATTTAATAGAATTTTATTTATCTTCTCCTTTTGATTAAAAATTCATTGTTCTACTTTACATTCATATTTTCATAACAAAGAGAAGAAAGGAAAACAATTCTCAGTTGTATTTTTAGCTGTCTAGCATGTAAGCATTAGCATAAAAATAGAACTATTCCTATGTCAAACAAATATTATCGTAAAATAAATAATTTACACCTTCCATTACATCCAACCAATTGCTAAAAATAGAAATAAAAGTGGGCATTTTGACGCATATGAAAATAAAAATAGCGGTGCAAAAAACAAGCTCTTTGAGAGCAGTTTGAAACTCCCCGAAATCAAGTCAGACAGACTAGCACATTCCCGGATCAGCATGCAGCGGGTGGGAGTGTGATGGCAGGAAGCGGAAACGCCAAACGATGTGGAAGTTGCTACGAAATCGGGTCACGAACATAGATTACAATCGCAGCGCGTGCAGAATGAGTATGCGTGTTGTGTTGGGCGGAGGCGCCGGGCAGCAATTGTGCGAACGAGCCTCCTTTTTCGCACAAGATGACTTCTTTACGTCATAAAATTTAGTATATATATATTGAACCTTTATTTTGGCATATTATACACATACTCTTTCTCCTTCCTAAACATTAACATAAAATCTTACTTTAAAATATACAAAAAAAAGCTAACAAAATATATCTGTAAACACAAAAAAAACACAAAGAAAAAACAACAATTGCAATATGCACATGCCTGCTCTACACTGTACGCCTTCTTCTTTCCTTCTCCCCTAACACCCTTCGTATCCAATCTATCCCTTTCCCTGTCTCACAAAACCATTCTGCAAGTGCCCTTGGGTCCTTTTCTTCTGTCTCTCCCAACACCTGCATTCGTTCGCATTCGCTCACCAAATGGTCCCATGTGTCCCACCTCCTATTGCACATCGCACACCTTCTATATTCCTCTGGCATCTATGTTTTCCTTCCTCTTTCCTCGAATCCGCATCTTGCCCTTGCTATTAACCGTTTTTCTTCATTCCTCAAATCTCTTCTCATAACACGTTGCGGAACCTTTTTTAAGATTTAGTATCTGCATCTATTTTAGGTACATGTACATTATTAAAACGAAAATTATTATCTTGTATTATTGGGAAAGTTATGAAAGATCAGAAAATTTCTTTGACTCATATTTATTGGTTTTGTTTAAAATATTAGAATAATTACAGTAATACAGTAATCCCTTGAAGATAACGTTTAATAGATCCCTTGAATTTTATGTTCTACTAAAAACTTTTACAAAACAAGTTTCAAATAACAGTAAAATATAAATAAACAGGCCCAAAACAATATTTCTTGCAAAAGAATTGCCTAAATATATAATTTAACTTATGTAAAAATGAGAAGTGAGCCATTCTTCAAATAATTGCATTGTCATCCAAACTGTCTTGTTTGATGTCCAAATTAATGGAAAAGATTCCTTCTTACACCCCTTGCATGCCCTAGGATGCATCGTTCGATAAATTACCATTGAAAAGGGAATGCTCAAAGCTATTATGTTACTTGAATTAATAGTAATTCGCTTCTGATTATAGTCTTCAACGCATAAAAAAGTAAATCTTCCATTTTAATCATCAAATGGCTCCTATCCTAGTACTTTACACGATTTGGGGGTGTAGAAGAAAGTTTGCCTGTATATTGATACTCGCCAGCTTTACCCAAAATTGAACGTATCCGTGATTTATTTAAACCTAATTTCCTACCTGTTTGGAAATCACCCTATGAAATCCTTTTATTATGTTATGTTAAGTTCAGTGGTCACAGCATGTAAGCAAACGTAACAAGCAGCGTCTCTTTAACACCATATTACAGAGCGTTGTCCTACACGGAAGCGAAGCTTGACAAATCACCAAAAAATACGAAGACAAATTTAGAACGCACGAAATGGACTTCTGGGCTGATCTTCTAGCCCGCAAATCTAGATGGGAACGAGTACCAAACAAAACAATAAGAGAAATGATAGGAGTAAACACCGACATAGTCATCGCGGTCGAAAGAAGGCAATTAGAATGGTAGGGGCACGTTGAGAGAATGGACAAAGAAAGGCTCCCGAAGCAAATAAAGAACTTGATACCACGAGAAAACAGAAAAACGTTCATGGCTACAAGGAATACAGAAGTATATGTCCGAACAACAACTTACTGAGGAAGTCTGCATTAAGCATGAAACCGGGGAGGAGGGAACCAGAAGGCGTAAAACGCTATAGGACCTGGATGATGATGGTGATGTTGGTGATGGTGGTGATGGTGATGGTGTTTAGTATCCAACGTGATGTATTTGTATTTAAGCGATTCTGTCTTCCCCACGTTTATGACTATTATTTTGAAAACTTGTATTTTTTCATATTTAGTGATTCTTGGCAACTAGGTCCTCTAGACCAAGAGAGTGAAGAATGATAATAATAATGAGTATTCTTGGAAATTGTTAAAAGGCCACTGGCGGGACTCACTTTGTATGACGAGACGGTACAAGAAAATTAGACGACTTGTAAACTAAATCAATATATTTTAAACACGTGGCGGTTGGCGGTGCATAAAGCGACAAAATGGCGGTGGAAGTGGATGTAGTCGATTGTCGAGACGATAGGCGAGACGAAAAGAGAATTATATGGTGATGGTGGTGATGGTAACGACTCAACTCTCAATACAAGATTCTCTATCTAACTGATTCATAGACGTGGTTATTGCGAGCAAGAAACCCCAGTAATTTAGTTTGCGCGAAGTCAGCTGCGCGAGTGCATGCGCTAATAGGTATGCGCGCTGTACAAAACAATCAAATTATGCAACAATCGATCAAACAACCAAACATGTAACAAAAAATGCCGTAACAAGTATCCACGCCGGCGACTTGAACCCCGACCTTCTGCGGGGCAGGCCAAAGCTCTATCAACTGTAATAAAATCTTCCACACAATAAGGCAGAAAATTGAAGGTTAAGTTTACAAACACACATGTAAAAATTCGGAATAAATCTTGTGAATCGGTTCGATCCGAGCCATATCAGTGTTTGATATGTGAAGGTGCCGGTGTTGATGATGAGTGATAGAGTGCTGATGATATATACATTGTTTATTACAAAACATATACGAAACGTTTATAAACACACAACAAAGAATACAGTACAAATCGCGAAGTAGTGGAAGAGATCTTGAAGATACGAAAACAGCAGACTAAGTCCCGAGGCAAGAAAAAGAAAATACATTGCAGCCTCGGTTGTAGAAAAAGGTCGGTCAAGGTAGAAAATATTGGCGGGTCAAAGAAGTACATGCAATGGTTAGTTTGGGTTGGCTTAGGACGAACATTTGGTTAGTGAGAATTTTGGAGAAGCAGATGTGGGAATAGAGGTATAGAAAAATAGTTGAAGAATTGTAAATACTAAAACACCACGCGGAAAACGCCACAGATATAAAAAGACGATACCCAAAACCAGCACCGCATATTTCAAGGGGAAGGTCACAAACCATCCAGGATACTAGTTCAAATCTCGTGGGTCTAGGATCAAATTGAATTCTGTCAATCAACCTTAATTAGTATCTAACATGGCTCATTGCATTGAAAATGTGAACTTCCTTTGTAACATACAGTGTGTTCCTTAATTTAACATAGTTTTGTTTGCTTATATGATGTATCACCATAACTAAAAACCACAGCAATCACGAAACCACATGCCGCGCATCGCCAATCTATTAATTAACCGTTATTATCCTAGATTATAATTACACCTTCCCACCAGCATTATCACATTTCACCCGTTGATAATTACAATCTATTGTCATTTCAATGCTATCAGCTACTACGTTGTTATATCTCTATCACGTGTGTGTGCTGCTCGCAAACAATTGCAATTGTAACTTTGGGCTCTGTAATTAATTTCGTAGTTACAAATTTAACAGGTTAAATTTCCCAAATTTGCGATTTCAAAATGGTTTGCATGTTACATGTAAAAGTTTCACTATTAAACTATTTCAAATTAAATCTGAATAATAAGTAGAGAAAATTTTATGTGATAATGACAATGTCGTTAAAGTTAAATTTAATTGGAATATGTCTACTGTCAAGGAAACAATGCGGCATCATTCTGGAAAATTTTCAGCAACATTTAATTAATTTGTTTTTTAAAACTATCTACCAAAAAGAGTATTTCTAAGAATACGTTGGTAATGGGTTAAATTGTACTAAATTGTATTACAAACTTAATGCTCAATGTAATTATACAAAAATTAAAAAATAAACCAGCAGGCGCTATTTTCAGGCAGATAATTTAAAAATTACAAATATGTTTTCATGTTTTTTTAGCAACAGAAGAGTAAATTAAAAAAGAAAACGTTAAATTCCACTTATAGTTAATGGAGCCTTCTGTCGGTTGTTGATAAAATATGTTTATAATAGTTAAAAAGGTTAAGTCACTTAATATTTTAGATGTTTTACTTGTTTATTTAAATTTCGTACGATACGTATTTCGCCTATGCGGCATCATCAGGTACTCCATAAATTCCATTCTTAAGTCATTGTTTCTTAAGAAATTCTAAGAATTGATTGCAAAAGGCACGTCAAAAATGTATGCACGATTTTTATTTTGTGTTTTGTCATTTGGGATCTTTATCTTTTAGTGTACGTTTGCTTAGAATCTAGTTCATTTGTTAAACGTTTATGACATATATAGACGTTCTCGAAAAAGATCATGTCCTAAAGGAATTTTTAAATTTTATTTTTATAAACACCTTGTGTGTATACTCTATTTCTTAAAAAGTAGTATATAAATAAAATGCTTCATGAAACGAAAGTGACGTGTATATACGTCCCATACATCCCTGAATGAACAGGACACATTTTCCATTTCTTGTCTATAATTCGTTGTGTAATAATATGAATGAGCCCGTCGGGGTAGCTTAGTGGGCACCTTGGCGTATCACGCCAGCGGACGAGGTTCGAGTCCTCGGGGCGGATATCACATAGTGTGATTATTTTTCACACAACAACTTCACACACTCACCCACGCACACACACACACAAACACACACACACACATATGCAAACATACACACACAAACACACTACTTCAAACTCTCAATTTCAAACATTCAACTTCACACATCACTCTACCTGCAATTCTCTGCGAGAACTACTCTCAACCACAACAACAACATATACATCAACAACTCACCTCAACCAACAAACAATTATATAAACACAAAACAACATACTTGTAAATAACAACAATACAAAAAATATACAAATAAAAATAAAACATATCCATGTCGAAAAGACCCACAGAGGTCGATAGACATTAAAAATGTGATATTATGAATGAAATAATATTTATGAAATAGCCATGACGTATATATACGTCCACGGAAGAACTCACGTACTGAACAAATTTTAAAATTTAATTTTTATATCGATACTATTGGAATATCTGAAAAACAGGAATTCCATTAGTGACTAATCGAATCCATTTTAGCTCTATGCTTACATTGAAAGTTTCCACATAACTATGATTCACAATTAAACTTTCTGTGAACTATGTGAGCATTTACCATGAATAAATAATGAAAATATGTTTTTAATATGTATGCATCGATTGGCAGCTTTGACGAAGGCAAAATCATCAAACGACGTAGAAACTACTAATGAAACTGTCAGCGGCACGACGCGGCGTCCTAATGGTGCTCTAACAACACCGTGCCCAAAATCGCCGTTTCCACACTCGTATTGTTATATACTATTCTCTTCTTACAGTTCCATTAATTTTTCCCTATTCTATATGATTAAGTAATTCCTGACAAAATGCATTTTCAAATATTCTATACTAAACAATGATATTGCTATTGGTACAGGACTTGTAAAAGATTCAGAATCTTGAATATTGAAATTTGACTCACAATCAACGAACACAATCAAAGTTAAGTGCTTGTAGGATAACAGGGATATTAAAAACCATTAATAACAATCCCATTTGCCGTCCTTTTCATTTTCCTGCTTTGCAGTCAGGTGCGAATTCAATTAAACGTCAGCGTGAAGAGTTGTGGGCTTATTGCCGTGTAGTTGGCCTTTCCACGAAATTGCAAATGTTCAACGCGTTATCACTCCGCGCCCGAGTTGCCGAAGGCTTACGAAGCGTCGACGGAGGAAGACAAAACGGATTCTCCGAGGAGTGAAATCTAAACATATTAACGCCTGCTATGCAGGGAAGATGAAAATTCGTAGCTACGTTGGAAAAGGACAAATATGCAAGTAAATTGAATTTACGAGTATATTACGATTATATTTCAATGCATATTAGGTTAATGTTCTATATTTTCGAAAATAGAAGAAAAGCTAATTG
>JAODAC010020450.1:0-19201 GCA_027575185.1 Mimaenictus wilsoni | reverse complement strand
AATAGCCAAAATCGCAATGGAAGGGATACCGCCAGGGAAAAGATCGACAGGGCGACCACCCAAACGATGGCGTGACAACTGGACGTCTACCTCCCAAGACAACTAAGCCGGTGAATCACAAGCGGTAAGCTTAACATAAGAAGAAGAAGAAGATGATGATGGTAGTAGTGCGTTCGAGAATGTAAACATCTCTTTATAGAGAGAGTTGAGAATTGCATCTTATGATGAGTATGTAGAGTGTTTCATTGTTGAAAGTAAATTGTTGATTGTTAATTAGGTAGAAGTTTGTGTTGTATGTGAATTACTTATCATTTATTAATTCACACTAATGAATCCCCACCCCGGAGGCTCGAACCTAGTCTGCCTGCGTTATAGACCAACGATCTACTACCCACTAGGCTGCCCAGGTGGGCCATTACGTTTTTTTTTTTTGATTTTACCGACTGCTACTGTCATTAGCTTTATTCAATTGTTTTTCAATGTAATTAGTCATATTAGAGGCTAACACTATTGATAAGAAGAATAATTCACTTTAATATGCATCCCAACCGAGAATCGAACCCGGGACCTCATGGGCAATGGTCATCGACCATACCACTGCGCCAAATGGCTGGACATATTACGTATTATTAGCCATAAATATATAATTTAAACATTTTCTCTATTTGCAATTGTGTTAAATTAGTTATGATCATTTACTATTTGCTTGCGTGCGTCGAATTATTTTATTTTATTTTTTCATAAAGTTGGATATTATTTTGTTTTATACGTTTTTTTTTGAGATTCATGTTTATTTCTTTTCGTTGATAGTTACTTTTTTACATTTACATTTATAGATACATTTTCCCTTCATAGAATCTAGAAAAATTAAAGTTTATTTATCATTTATTAATTCACACTGATGAATGCCCACCCCGGGGGCTCGAACCCAGGCTGCCTGAGTTATAGACCAACGATCTACTACCCACTAGGCTGCCCAGGTGAGCCATTACGTATTATTAACCATAAATATAGAAGTGTAACATTTTCATTATTTGCAATTATGTTAAATTAGGTATAATCATTTACTATTTGCCTGCATGCGTTGTATTCTTTTTTTTTTCATAAAGTTGGATATTATTTTGTTTTATACGTTTTTTTTTGAAGATTAATATGTTTATTTTTTTCTATTGATAGCTACTTTTTTACATTTACATCTATAGTTACATTTTCCCTTCATAGAATCAAGAAAAATACAAGTTTTTAGTGGTGAAATGCAGTTTTTCTTGAAAATATTTTCTTTGATTTATTTGTGTACAATATTTGCTTTTCCTGGAATTTAGGGTTGAATTTTCCTAATAAGTATGGAGAGACATATTTTTTTCGGTGTTCATGTTCGAAGATATCAATCAAAATTGACGTGTTTGGGGAAATAATTAGAGAAACATTAATGTTATGTATGATTTTTTTAAGGTTTGCTTTAGATAAATTCTCATAAACTCAATAAACCAATGGGAATATAACAAATGAATCCTCAAAATATTTTTGATTAACATATAATGTAAATTCCATTAAAATTTTTCCAAGAAAACATTTTTCAAATAAAACAGGTTAAAAATTTATTTTTAATAACAAAACAACATTTGCCAATTACATTTAAATTATTATGTTGTTACGTACGTTTACTATTTTTCAAAACAATTTATAAGAATCATCTAGAAAAAAATAGATCCCTTTAATTATGATTGAAAGCAATAATAAAACCCTTTAATGATTATTGTATGCTATAATGCAAAAATTAAAGGAAGCATGTTCATTCATCACGAACGGTGAATAACGTGAATAATTAAACAAAGCGTTACTACCCTGTCCATAGAAAACGCCTTCATTGTTTGATCAGACATATTTTCAGTATACGACTGCAATAAATCACCCTTTTGTCAATGTCCCGAAGTAATTTAACCTTATTTTCCAACCTTCTATGCGAAAACCAAAGAAAGGGGGGGAAACTCAGGAGAACATGGATAAAACAATTTAGACTCCTTAACCAGCTGGCCACCCTAACTTGATGTATTCAGTGTCCATAAACAGATTTACGCTGAGGCGTCATCAAGAATCTAAAATATGCCAAGCCAATCAATTCTCAACATAACCTGCGCATTCAAATAACTAAATGTGTATGACATCAGGTGCATATTACATCCCCTCCCGGAATAAACACTCTTTATTCCTTCTTTTTCACCTTGAAAGAGATGTCCTTCGTTTTCCCCCTGAGCCTCTAGCCTCAAACTTGTAAAATACATGCGTAAATCCTACTAACGGCCGAAAAACCACGGAGGACTAGTTGGGTAGGTAGGAGACGCGGAGCGTGGTGGTGTCTAGGACAAATTGATTTTCCCGGGGGCGGGCGGCTTCATCGATTATTTCGCCAGCGGCTGGCTTTTTCCTAGGCTGGTTTAACACACGCATGTTTTCGTGTCGCCCGCGCAGCGCACGCCAACTGCCCCCCCCCCCAGTTGAAACCACCTGCCTGCCGGCCTGCCTGCGGAGGAGTGGGTAGTAGGTGGTGGTTTACCCCGGGCACCATCAACTTGGTGGCACCGTATCGATATGGTAACCATGTAAACAACGCGGCGAGTGGCACTCGCAACTGGCAACACGCGCTGAATCGATGAAGCCGTTGGCGGACTGTTTGTATGCGTTGCCATGGTTACCTTGTTTTACATTAGCGTCCACCTTGCTTGGGATACTAATGTGTTTCGTGGTGCTGTTTTTCGGGGGGAGGCACAATCGTTGATGGGTGGTAGAGCCCTTAGAAGAGGTGTTGGGTGTTTGGGTGGTCGTGGCTGGTGGTGGTTGTGGTTGTAGTTGGGAAAATTGATGGTGATTTCTTTAATGGGTGTTGGGAAATTTGCCAATCCTTGGTTTTGTTTTACAAATCAAATTTCACTAGAAAACTTTTGCTATTTTTGTTTTCTGGACTTTTTAAAAAACGTTAACGTTGATTAAACGTTGACAAAAATGTATTCAGTTTTTATTCAGAAATATAGTATTCTATGGACTGGCCTCACTCAAAATATTAATAAGAGAAGAGTATAATACTAACAATAAGAAATGAGAGAGTTTGTACTTTGCCCTTTATTTTATTATTAATTTATTGTCGAATGTTTTTTGTAAGTTTTTAGTAGATAGATTCATATATTACATATGTTAATTGATAGGTGTTGGCACAATATATCTTCTACAATATTTATATGCATAAATTTTATATTTAAAATCAAAATAAATATATAATATTCTAAAAATGAATTTTAAATATAATAAAATACAACATTTTAAAATTTGTATTGACTTTCAATAGTTTATATCTTACAAACTGAGTAATGACAAAATTGTTAAGTAAACTGAATTACACCTTGCTAAATATTTATTTATTGTGCTAAATCTGAATGCAAATTTAGATTTTACTAATATTTCGCTTTTCAAAGTATAAAATTTAAAATTTATTTAAAAATTTCGCTTTAGGACATTATTTAAAAACTGAAATCTGCAACCACACAACACAATAATTTTTAAAGGGTACATATATGCTTCGGAGGAATCAGAACCACAAAAATGCTGGTGATCTGGCGTATTTCTAACTAAAATTGTAGGATATGTCCATCAAAAGCTGATGCACGTAGTTGAACGGCAACAGATGCTTCAGAGGATTCAGAACCATCAAAGAACGCTCGAACTGAATGGTTTTTATATCTAAGAAGATGTCTAAGAAAGTCTCTCAGTATCTGAAAATAATGTAATAAGTCCCTCCATGATTAGAATAAAGAATTGAAAGTCTACATATGCTAGGGAAGAAACAGAACCTACCAGAAATGCTCAATCTGGATGATCTTCATATCTAAAAAAGGCTTATCATAGTCCTTCAATAGCTAGAACAAGAAAATTAAGGGAAAACATGCACTGAGGAATCTGAGGAATCAAAACCAGTTAGAAATACTCGTGCTATCATATTTTATTCCTAAACCGCTTTATAACATTATTTAAAGACCGAAATCTGCAACGAGGAAGGTAATCAAAAGACATCAAGACACTCGAACTAAATAAGTTTTTATACTTAAGAAGGTGCCTAAGAAAGTCCCTCAATATCTGAAAAAATGCGATAAGTCCCTCCATGGTTGGACCAAAAAATTGAAAAAAAATGTATACATATGCTTGAAAGGAAACAGAACCTCCCAGAAATGCACGATCTGGATGATCTTCATACCTAAAAAGGACATATCACAATAGCTAGCCTTTAATAGCCTTCAATAGCTAGAACAAGAAAGTGAAGGGCAAAATGTGCGCTCTGTGGAATCAAAACTACTTAGAAATACTCGTGCTATCATATTTTATTCCTAAACCGCTTTAGAACATTATTTAAAGACTGAAATCTGCAACGAGGAAAGTACACGACACAATAAGTTTTAAAGGATATATACATGCTTCAGAGGAATCAGGACCACAAAAAATGCTGGTGAGCTGGCGTATTTCTAGCTAAAATTGTAGGATATTTCCATCAAAAGCTGAAGCACGTTGTTGAACGGCAACACATGCTTCAGAGGAATCAAAATCATCAAAAGGCACTCGAACTGAATGATTTATATACCTAAGAAAGTGCCTAAGAAACTCCCTCAATATTTGAAAAAAGTACGATAAGTCCCGTCATGGTTAGAACAGAAAATTGAAAAAAAAGGCTACATCTTTCTGGGAAGAAACAAAACCTCCCGGAGATGTTCGATCTGGATGATCTTTCTACCGAAAAAAGACTTATCACAGTTCTTCAATAGCTAGAACAAGAAAGTGAAGGGCAAAACGTGCGCTATGTAGAATCAAAACTACTTAGAAATACTCGTGCTATCATATTTTATTCCTAAATCCCTGTGATTAGTCACTCAATGGCAGAACCAACAACTCGAACGACCGCACGTGCTTCCATGGTAAACTGAAAGCACCGAATATAAAATAGTTTTAAGTCAGGGTTGAGTTGGAACCAAAAAAAGTGTATTGAAGTAAGGAGAACGCTGCTATAAAAAGTTTGGAAACCTCTCCTTTAAACACACAGTCTTTTACTATAAGAATGTTTTATTATAAATATTCCAAATCATCTAATTGTAAGCCATGAACAAATTCTTCTAAATACTGTGAAAAGTTGCTAACAAATGGGGCTAACGGCTTTTTCGATACATTGACATCCGATGAAAATGTCAATGCATTCATTAGTTACTTTTAAGTTTCGATTCTAAAACGTATTGATACTAATTTGGCTCAATAAAAATGTGTCCTAAATTTAATTATCAGATAATGCACGATACTTTATTTCTTTAGTACTCCCATTCCAAAATTAAAACTTAAAAAGAGTTTTAAACACGTTTACAATGTAATAAATAACTTATTAAATATTAAATACCCATTCATTATATTAAATATAATTTTAAATTGTCTTTATAGATTTACCTTAACAATTTAGTTGATTGAACCTCTAATAATAACGCAATTAAAATGCCGCAATCAGTGTGCATTGCACGTAATCCCAACAAAAAAAAACTATTACCTCGTGTTCTATTATCGTGTCTTGCAAATTAAACCCACCAATCCAACGTGATGTTCAACAATGCGAAGCAACAAACACGAGAAAAACCGAATTATGCTTCGAGCTAAACCAACACTACTCCTTCCTACGCTGCTAGTTTTTGCATGCGAAACTTTCTCATGCATTATTTCTCAAATTGTCGCTTGTAAATCTTCTTCAACAACTTATCCTCCTTCATACTTATCCTCCATATCCTCGAAGCGCACACCACAACAAATATAAAAGCGAATCATTGATTGTCGGTAAATCACAAAGCTGATAATAATGTATGTGTACATCAAAGGTGCTAATCATATAAACACACTTAATCGAGGAGCGAAAATTGCAAGATATGAAATGTCACGGCGGGCAGGTAAAATTACCTCTGGAAATCAATCAATTTTCGAGTAAAAAACGACGTTTGCCACCTTTCACGTAGTGCAGGCTGAAAATTGGCAGCTCAATTGCAGAAAAGCATTCCGACACGTTCGCAAACGCATGCAAATGCTAAATTTAATTAGTTGCACACGCTAAAGTCGCATAGCCACACAACGATAGGCTTAGAATTAGGTTAAGCAATAGTTCAATAATCGTGATTTATTGAAAAGATTAATTGGCATGATTTAAAACTCGCGTTATTAAAATTATCATTGTTTTAAGTTTCAGATTAACGAACATTAAAAATGTCTAAAAAACAGGAAACATAACCAAGCAAAACTTAAGCCAGCTTTGTTTAGGTTATGTTAAGTCAGGTTAGGCCAAGAAAAAAGTAATATTAGATTAGGTTAAGTTACGTTATTTTTAACAAAACATTAATTTATTAATATGTTATTCACATGTTTGTATATTTGTGACAGGGCATAGAAACGCAAATACAAATGTTGTTCTCGGAAATGACAAAGACGCGTTAATAAACGACGAGAGAGCCATTGTAAACGTACGCATTTAATAATTCATTGATCGTGTTTTTCTATTCGTTGATGGCATACATTCTGACACAACAAAATACGATTTATCTACTTAATGCCATGTGTTTTCCGTGGAAAAACTAAAGGGAAGAAGTAAAAATGATGATTGTTTGAAAAGCGAAACTAATGGATTTATAATAGAAAGTTTTGAGTTAACGAAGGATTTGTGAATTACAGGTCACGAGTTTGCTGCTGGAAGCAGAACGCCGCAAATTGAACGTATTACAGCGCGAGTTGAAAATTGCGCTCGAAGAGGGTGGTTCGATCAAAGCCAAGGAGCATCAACGACAGGAATTACTAATTGCCATAACGTAAGATTAATTATTAATACTCTTTTTGGCAAAAACGTATTACTAATATAATTATTTAATTATTGCAGCCGTATTCAAGCACAATACGATCATTTGGATAAAGAATATCGCGAACATGCATTGGGTGCCCTTCTATCGGCGAATAGCAGAGGCTGTGGCAAGGTGAGTTAGAAACATCGTCTTTGTCGACTAATTTAAAGTTACTTAGTTTAGAGATTCAACACAAGATGACGCGATTTGTACTATTGTGCTTACAATTTTTAATTTCTTTTTATTAACGTTTTATATGATTATTATCTATTAATATTTATTAAATATTAATAAGTAAAATCTCAAATATAATATATTATCAATAATTACTATTTGTTAGTGTTTAAAATACGTTTATAGAGTTTTCTGTTTGAATGTAAATCGTTTATTTGTTTCGAGATGGCGCCTCATACACCGTTTTATTGAATTTCTTTAAATAATATATTTTCTTGTATTTTCTGTGTTTATTTCCTTCAATAACATCTAGTTTTGGTTTAATTAAACCTTACAAGATAGCTTAATGTAATTTAAAGGTTATTTTCACTGTAATTGCAAATTTTAGAGAAGTTATATTAGATTCCTATATTTTAATGTTAATATTTTAATGCCCACAAAAGAGGGTTGGAAACAGAACTGATAACATAATACGTACGTTAAAATTCCGTACTCAAACCAGCCAAAGGCATTTTGAAACGCCCTTAGGGAAATCGTCTAGAATAGGGTATGAAATATCGGAATGCACAGAAGTAGGGAAATGAGGATCTATAGGTCCCAAGAGCGAAACTTGTTTCCTTGGGTCCGAGACGTGGTCCGGAGACTTAGATTTGAAAGCGTTGATCAAATATTTAGCCACGGTCGGTCGAATGGTCTTCGCAATAGTCCTAAAAACCTAAGTGAATCAAAAAACTTTCAAAACAACTTAGGAAAAAGGCCAACTCCTCAGATTCCGTTCATTTCATTCCTTCTCGGGATTTTATGGTATTGTTGACGGTTTCAAATTCTAATAAACTAGATTTGATGGCAAAACACGATAAAAAACAGCGTAGTCACCGAATAAAGATTATTAAGCGAATGTAAATCAAATAATACAAAGATTGGCTTTCTGTCAACACTATAAGAACTCTATTTTTCTAAAAGAGTTCTCATATTATATGCTTGTTTAGCAAAATTAAAGTATATAAAAGATAACAGAAAGGAAACAAAACAGTTAAGCGTTGGAATAATAAAGCATAGCTTGAAATGAAATGATGATGTAATAATGTTCATTTGAATGCATCAATTGTTCTTCATAATATTTGCATTAATTCGCGCAATGTGCTGATAATACGTGACATTAACGACATGCTTCGCGATGTGTTTTGGGTTTTACGTTTTGCTAGGCATTTCCATGTTTATCGAACGCTGCAAGCAGGCGCATTGCCTATTTCGGGGTGGCAGGAATCAGTCGCGCCGCCAAGCGTCGTCCTCCGCAAGCGTTCATCCCCCTTTTGCGACGAAAGGGAGTCGACCCCAAAACATAACCCAACTGTGCGTGTTGGATGCATCCGTGTTTCGCCGAAAACAACGATGCTTTTTTCGCCTGGAATAGAAATGCAACGAAACTAATTGTAAATCCCTTCAGTGAAACAATGTGTACAACAATCAGCGTGCAGTCCTGCTGACGCCATGTTCAATCGATGCCAATAAGTGCATTTTCTAAGTTTAGTGAAGGTATAGTGAGATAACGTGAGATAACAGACGGTTAGTGCAATATGAGTGATAACAGGCCGGAGAAGCCGAAGATATTAGGGCCGAAGCCGACGATTGCGAACAAGCCTCGGTTTATACCGCCGATTAACCTCAAGGTGCAGGCGCCTCCACCAACGCAATCACAACAACACCTGCCGGCTTATCAGCAGCAGGGATCGCATGCAACGCAGGCGAAACGCAACGAATGGCCCTTGAAGAACGAGGATGTTTATCAACAACAATTTCAACTGCAGCGACCTTGTAGTTTCAATCAGGAGTGTGCGAAAAAAGCACCGAACTCACCGAGTACGCTTTGCTGCAGTATTTTATCGAATACTGCTCAGGATTGCTGTGGGGTTATGAAGGATTTGAATGGTAAACAACTGTGTAAGAATGAATCGTTGGATTCGAACTCGTCGGATTCGGGTGGTTTTAAGGACTTTATTCAGTTGGATGTGTCGAAGGATGTGCCTAGACAGCATCAGCGACAAGTGTCCCAACCGGATGTGAAATTGTTGATTGGTACACAGGCGATCACAGGCCATCAGAGGAAAACGTCCGATTTTAGTTATGATTATGGCAAACATTCGCCGAGTGTCCAAAGTGTTCAGAATGTTCAAAATATACAGAATGTGCAAAATCTTCAGTATCAACAACATCAACAGCATCTTTCATCGATGCAAAGCCATCATGGAAAACATCAGGTAAAGCCGTACATTCCAAACGCACAAGCGTTGACGCCTTATCTTAATCAGACCCAGGACAAACTTTTGAAGATTGATACGACTGATGGGGAGATGATGCCGAGGCAGATTAACAAGCTGAATTTAGCTGCGACTAGTCAGCTGTTTGCTGAGAAGGTGGAGGTGAAGCCTAAACAAACAGCACCTTTGATTTCACGCGGGGAGTTTCAACAGTCGACGAAGAAGTTGGAGGAGATGTTGGCGCAGAGGATTGGAGCTCCTTTGAAGAAGGGACCGACGGCGACGTGTTTAATTGAAGGCGAAACGAGCGATGCCGAGCAAAAGTTGTTGGTGCAGAAGCAGTTTCAGCAGAAGTTACAAGCGGATCTTCAACAGACTGTTAAGCATATTCAGGAGAAGCAGAGTTTGGAGTATCGGCTACCACAGAATAGAAAATGGAATGAGGTAAAAACAAAGATCTTTATAGTATTTCCTTTCACTAATGCTCGTCAAGTTTTATTATAGAGTCAAACATTAAAACCAGTTTTAATTTTCCTTTCATTTAAGAGTTAATTAGTTATTTAACCCTAAAATGGATGTTGAAATCCTGATTAAATTGGTAATAAAGAAGAGTTTTAAATGTTCTTCTTGGTGTATTCGGAGTAAAGAGTATACTGAGAGATCAAAACTTAAATGTGTTCAAAATATTAATTTGAACAAAACAGAATCTTGAAGACCTTTAATTGGAAATAGCTTCATATTTGAGGGCAAGTACTTAGTATGATTTTCCTAACTCATTCACACAACTATATAGCATATATTCTGGAAATAGCTTCGTTTGAATTGGTCCGAATAAAAATTGATACCATTAGAATCGAATAACTTCTGTGGGAAATATTTGAAAGTGGACCATTGTATGAATACAGATACCTGCGGTCCGTCGAACATATTTGTGCAGCCCCCGCAATTTTAATGATTACCCATCAGAATGTCATATGACATTTTTGCATCTTTATCTAGCTATAATTTAACTAATTTCTAGAAAAAGAGTGAACATATTAACATTCTCACATCTAAAAGGTGTCAGCACTTTGACCTCAAAGTCTGATTGAGTATAAATCTAATAATATAATCACTAATAATATAACATCGATTATTTCCTACTTTTGAATACGTTTGATACCTTCCGATACGTTTCGACACTTTCGATACCTTTAAATTCGTTCAATTCTTGTCTATACCTTCGAAAGCTTTCGGTTCTATCGATACTTTCAATATCAAAATATCAATACTTTCAAAATCATCGATACCCTTACTTGCAACACATTTAAGAGGTTGTTATATTTAACAGGGTCCAAATTGGGAACAGTCCCTTAATTTGTTAGAAAGTATTGAAGAACTTCACGAAAACAGTTCCTTGAATATTCTTGCAATACTAAATATTTCAATATCATTAGATAAATACATTTTCAACAGTTTTAATTTTCCTTGATTTATTTATTGAACCCTAAAATGAATGTTGTAATCCTGATTAAATTGGTAAAAATGAAGAAGAGTTTTAAGTGTTCTTCTTAAAGTATTCGTAATATAGAGTGTACAGAGAGAACAAAGCCTATCCATGTTCAAGGTTTTAATTTGAACAAATCAGAATTTTGAAGACCTTTGATTGGAATCAGCTTCATTGGAAGTGGTCCAAATGAAATTAATACTATTAGAATGGAATAACTTTATTTGAAAGGGAGCTATTGTATGAATACAAATACCTGCGGCCTGTCAAACATTTGAACGGGCCCCGAAATTTTAGTGATTCTCCGTCAGAATGCTATATGACATTTTTAAATCATTATCTAAGAATAATTTAACCATTTTCTCGAAAAAGTGTAAACATATTAACATTCTCATGTGTAAAAGATGTCAACACTTTGACTCACAGTCTAATTGCGTATTAATTTAATACTATATCCGCTAATAATATCACATAACGATTATTTCGTATACATTCGAGACCTTCTGATACATTTCGATATCTTCAAATTTGTTCAATACCTGCCTATACTTTCGAAAACTGTCGATACTACCGAGATTTTTGAGCGATCACTAACCGCGGTTCCCGCACGAACAAACAAATATCAACATCCGCTGATATCTTGATCATGCAGACATAAACATCCCAAAACAACCGCGAAATCATGACTCTCGCGAACAAAGGAATGGTCGCGTCATCTCCATCTTTGATGCCCTCCTGGGTATTTGTAATCGACCTATTCCTCACAATCGACAGCCAATCCGAGTCAATCCGGTAACGGCAACCGTCTTCACCTCCGAGTCCATCTTCAGCAGCTAGTTCGTCATTCATCAGTGATCTGTCCCGACAACCAGCGCCAGCCGATCGGCTCCGCCTGGATCTTTTCATTATCTCTTTTATTGTGGCATAAACAAGCCCGCACTTTCAATACTAAAAAAGTATCGATACTTTCAGAATCATTGATACCCTTACTTGCAACACATTTATTTAAGAGACTGTTATATTTAACATGGTCTAAATTAGGAACACTCCCTTAATTTCTTAGAAAGCATTGAAAAACTTCATGAAAACAGTTCTTTAAACATTCTCGGAATAGTAAATATTTCAATATGATTAGATAAATACTTCTAATGATCTCAAATTTGGGTTATCCTGAAAATTTAAGGGAAATTCCGAAAAATATATCAGTAGAGTTTCAAATAACGCTGTGAATGAAATGTATCATATCACACTAAATACAACAACTTTTCAGCACAAAATTGAGATAAACTAAATAAACATATTCAAAATGAATTATCCTTGCCACATTTTGGAGTAAACTGGAATTTCCTCCGCTGAATGTTTGTAATCCAGCAACTAGCAAACAAACAAAGTGAAATGAAGGTTTATTGTTGGAATATTCGTGTTCTTCTTGGCAACATCCTGGCAGATTGTTGAATAGCATTGCTTGCCACTTGGCAGCCTCTCATTAAACATCCTCCCGAACAGCTCAGGACAATGAATGTGCGGACACATCATGCCACTTGTGATGTAATTACGAGTTAAGTGTCTTAGGCGTGATTAATCATCACTTAAGATAACAACATCAGGTGCTTTAAATATTTTATTTCTTGATTTGTTTGCGTAGAAACAAAAAAAAATGTTGCAAATAATCACAATAAATTGATGAGTTTAATGGTGAATCAATTTTCACATTTAAAATAAGTCGAAGAATCAAATAAAAATTGTTTTAAGAACGTGCTGGCAATTAAGACGAGTTTTACTGGTTAATATTAATCGTTAAATTAAAAACAAGTTAATTAAAAACATATTTCGGATATAATTGCATCATTTTTAATGTGTAGAATGTATTTATTCACGTAATTTGAAGCATCTACTATTTTGATTTTTGTTTTCAATTAGTAATTTGTTAGTGTTTGTATGTTAAAATAGGAAATCGTTTTTTTTTCTCTTCATTTTAAACATGGTCACGTCAAATAATGTCACGTGAACTTTTGTATTTAGTGTCAGATTACTCCTGCGTACCTCTCGAGCGATATCCGAGTAACATACTGTGTGTACTCGCTCGGCGTCGTTCGCACTAGCGCTTTCTATGCGTTCGATAGCATTCGTCGAGCTGTCACAGAGCACTCGACAAAGCGGCTAATGTGAAAATCATTAGCGCCGCGTTTTACGTTTTGAGGCATGCTTTAAACCTACCTTTGTTAAGTCTACGTTTCTAACAATAAGTGGATTACCTATGACTCAATGAGCATGTGCCGCATCGGGAAAATTCACGCTTTGTCAACATCAATATGCGCGTAACCTTGAGGCGTCTATTGTAAATATTATTGCTATGGAGTGCGTCTGTTAGATTTAGTACAGTTGATACTTTGACCAAGTGTTATAAAATTGATTAATAATTGACTTGTAAAAAGGTAGCAATAAGTGGAGGTGATATATATTTTGTATAAATGATAAGCGTCAATAGAAATGGTAACGTATTTTCAATTATGTAATTTTAAAATTGATTAAGCTGTTTGTAATCTACCAGATATGTCGATATTCGAAATTCTATAATGTCGATATGGATAAATATTGATATTTTCTCATCTGGCATGTCTAATGTATTTTCCCATTTAAAAAACAAAGTAATTTTTGATGATAACTTGTGCTTCGCACATCATAGGTCAACAATCTACATGTGTGAGGAATCTTCTTGCAAAAGGCTACAAAATACTCGAAAAACACGTGATTATCACTACTTTCTGTGTTTTTCAACAAGGTGGTATTTGTTGATAACTCGTTGCTGAATAAGATGCTATTTTCAAATCGGTTTAATTTTTGCATTATTTTCGAAATAAATTCGAGGTATTTTCGTGCACGCGTGCAGGTAGCGTAAAGCACCTACGCGTGCGGTTGTGATGTGTATTTGCTACACATTTCAAACACGTTTCATTGACGAAAATTCAGCCGAGCATATAAACATGTCGCGGTGGTTTCACAATATGCCAATGGCCGATCGCTCTGTTTGGCCGGCAGACAGCCAGCCGCAAAATCGTTTGCATCGGCAATGGCCATTGATCGCTCAAATAAATAATACGGCTTTAACCGGTTAAATAGCGCCTCGATCCCGTTGCGCGGTTTTATTGTTGCTGCACCTCACGAATGACACGACTACGCATGACTACCTTTTCGTGTGGAAATACTAAATAAAATTGGTTTGACTTTGCACAAACACACGCACTACAGGCACCGATTATGATTAGCGGTTATATTATTCGATTTATACGCAATCTGATTACGTTTGTGAGTCAAAGTGTTAATGACATCTTTTACCAACGAGAGTGTTTATATTTTTAGTTACATGTGTACTCATTATAGGGTATTTCGTTAATTTCGTCGTATTGTGAGACATGCATGGCTTAATTATTGGAAATTAATTTAAACATTAATGGAAACATAAATGATTTACGAGTTTTCATAATTTGAAAACGATGAAATTGATGTTTATAACGTTTTGTATCGTAGTTTAGTCGGTGGTAGAAACGACCGAGCACCTACTCTGCACTTGTGCATCCCTAGCACCCGAAAGACTTTCTTTGCTAGACAGCGAGCAGCTAAGTCTCGCTGAATGCAAGGAGAAGTCAGTCAAGGAGATTCTAGTAGGTATGTCAAGGGTACTCGATAATTCCGGGTTACTCGGACACCCTAGGCAACCAACTCAACACTTTTATTTTGTTTGTCAAAATATCTCATCATGTAAAATATGTAACATATATAGAAGGAACACATAACATAAGTAAAATGATAATATATTTTCCAATCCCATTTAATCCAATTAAATTCCCGAATATTTGCATTCCAACCGCTGTTAAATCCACAGAATTAAATTTTAAACTCGATTACGGTTTTTCATCATGTTCACGCTCATATTGTTTTGCATTTCATTGAAACTGTTTTATAAATTAAAATATCCTGATGATGATGTTGAAAATGTTCTCTCGCTGAAGATGTTTTTCCTTTCTATGGTTGCAGAGCAACAGAAGCCAGCCGGCGATCGGACTCAAGCACACTCCAAAGTCAAGGGTGAGTCTTTATTCGTATTGTATCTAGCCACTCTCATTTATTTAATTAAATTACTCGCCGAACCGATTAACACACCGAGATGGTGCTCATAGCTCGCCTTTGAACATGAGCGCGTTTTTGGGTTCATGTGCAGTTGGGCTTGAAATATCAATTAGCTGAAACAGCACATAGCACAGCGCAGTGCTCTAAGTTGGTCTAAGATTACGCTTCCATTCGTTGCCGTGTGCAATAAACAGCAACAAGGGGGGGAAACCAGCCAACCTATTAACTATATTAATTACGCTGCACGGTCGCAAACAACAAAGTACGACAGACATGGATTGGTTGGTTGGTTGTGGAGAGTCTTATTGTAATAGAATTCCTATACAAACCAGTTTTTGATAATGAAATCTCTGGTTTTTGGGTTTAATTGACGGCTTTTTTAAAAATGGACTTTTGTTTCGTAATTTGTAATTAATTGTATTTTTGTTTGTTTGTTGTTGTATTAGCTTTAAGCAGATATCGGAAGGTAAACTGCATGTTTGACCAAAAAAAAAACTGAAAATATAAATTCACGAATATTTTTGAAAGTGCGAAAATATTTTTTGTGAAAGTCAATGGTTTTCAGACTGTGGTACTTCCAAAGATATGCGATGAACAAATGTTCATGATATTTAAGTGTGATTTTCTGGTGTTGAGTTTTTGACATTTAATCAATCCTGAACGTACAGTGGATTCCAAAGAGTATCCCGAAACCCCGAAACTTTATTGCCACACTTGACTTTTCAAGTACAGTTGACCGTTGGTTGTGGAGAGTCTTATTGTAATAGAATCCCTATACCAACCAGTTTTTGATAATGAAATCACTGGTTTTTGGGTTTAATTGACGGTTTTTTTAAAAATGGACCTTTGTTTCGTAATTTGTAATTAATTGTATTTTTGTTTGTTTGTTGTTGTATTAGCTTTAAGCAGGTATCGGAAGGTAAACTGCATGTTTGACCAAAAAAAAAACTGAAAATATAAATTCACGAATATTTTTGAAAGTGCGAAAATATTTTTTGTGAAAGTCAATGGTTTTCAGACTGTGGTACTTCCAAAGATATGTGATGAACAAATGTTCATGATATTTAAGCGTGATTTTCTGGTGTTCGAGTTTTTGACATTTAATCAATCCTGAACGTACAGTGGTTTCCAAAGAGTCTACCCCGAAACTTTATTGCCACACTTGACTTTTCAAGTAGAATTGACCGCACCGTCATTGTTAAGTTAATCGTTTCCAATATCGAAAAAATTATTTATGCAAACTTCCAAACTGTGGTACCCATATGTACATAAATGTTTTGTGAATGAACGTAATGTTTCCTGAAGTTGGAAGTATGCTCTATAGAAAATGTTGTTGGCCTCAGACAAAACAGTCTCGGATCGAGATCTAGTTCCCCCCCCCCAATATAGTCTGACCTTGTATATTTTTACCTGAGACAATAAAAATAATTTCAACATAACCTATCTTATTCCATGACTTATTTTAAGTTAACCCGACATTTACTATTAATAATGAATAGTTTATTTTAAAACTACACCATTCAATTATTATCTTATCATTTAACCAAATTGTAAGGTGCCTTAAATACGTTAAGTATGCTAAATATATCTAAAAACCATCAATAAGTGTCATCTACACATTGTGCTATCCGTATATAATCAAACACGTCGGTGCGCCGGTATCTTTCCATGGGTTGTCGCGTTGAGGAGAGCAGAGGACACCAGAAATGAATCATGCCAGGGGTACGAACGAGAGCCTCACACCAATGTTTTGCCAGCATATCTCTCTCTCTCTCTGACTCTTACACTCTCACTTACCCGCACGCGCATGTTTTGAAATACTCGGCCCCCACTGCATCTGACTCAGCAACGAACAGAACATACACTCTCACACAACTATACGCTGTGGTTATTTCGGCTAAGGCTATGTCCTAACAAAAATGGAAAATTTTGAGTTTAAGAGATTTCTTAGGAAATTACAACGTATACCAAGAGGATGCAAGGAAACACCTTCGTAGAATATGATAATTTTTATAGAACCTGATATTTTTATCGAATTTTATTTTATGAAAAATGAACAACAAAAAAAACATAAAAATTTGAATATTAGATAATCTCGCTACTAACAATGAATAACATCAGAGAAACTATAATATAAAGAAGCATATTTTATACCTGCAACGTTAAAACAGATTGGTTTCGTTAACCTAATTTGTTAGATGGCGCTAGTGGCAGTTTTGAAATTTTAATAAACTCTTTTGTTTTATTTGTGACTCTTTTGTATTTTCCATGGTGACATAACGGTTTTTGATAAGAGTAGGACAAGGTGTCAACTTTGTTGTGTGGATTCAGTGCTTTTTTGTGTTATTTAATTGATTATTTAGTGAATTTCAATTTGAAGCACTACAAAATTACTGTTAATTTTGTGGTGTGGAGAAACTTGTTACTGTAAGATTAATTAGTGCCACCATATGCGAAATTTAAAAATATATATGTTAATAGATTAGAATAATTTAAGGTTTGCGGCACTAACATCGAGTGAAAAGCTCAACCAACCCGACCAATAACCCCCGAGCTCACGATTTCACGCAGGAAAAACAGTGCACTCACTGTCGAACTCCGTATCAACTGCCTCGCAAGGCGGCTAAGGACCGATGCCGTCTTACGACGCCTACGTCACGATTACTCTCGCTAATAGCGTTGCAATAAGTTCTCCCACAAGGTTCCGGGTTCAATTCTCGGTGGGGATGCATAGTAAAGTGAATATTCTTCATATCAATAGTATTGGCATCTAATATGACTAATTACATTGAACAATAGTTGAATAGAGCTAATGACCATAGTAGTCGGTGCTCGATAAAATAAAAAGTAAGTTCTACGAAACGACCTTGAGGTCTGGATTTGAACATCGGCGACCCTCGACGCTGTTCGTGTTGACAAATGCCGTCGTACGCATATACGTGATACATATATACTAACAGTTTAGAGCCTGAACCGATTCATTTATGAAATTGCATTGGAAATGTCATATAGGTTTTCACTGCAGGTCCAAGTGTGCAATACGCATTTCTTAGTCATGCGTATTGCACACTTTGACCTCCAATCATAACAGCTGAAAACGCGTCAACATCGTGTTTTGACGCATATTTTGTACACATTGATTTTGTAGGTTATATATCGCGCTATTGTAGTTTTTTCGTGTTTGTTTTGAAATACACGCGCAAGGACAGACATGCGCAAATCAAAAAGAGTCTATGGGTCTCCCCTTCCATGAGCGACACTCGTGGCAATGACATTTTGATAGACAGGCGCAGTATATGTGTATTACCTATATGGTCGTACGTCTTCCGCTGTCATCGGACGTTGTCGAATGCGTTGATATTTGGGTTGCCTACAGTCCCATTGGGAATGTCAAACTATAATGAAATATCGATATATGTCGAAATCGATATTTCAAATTGTTCTATATATCAATATCGAAATATCGTCTTGAATATATCGATATTATCAATATCGATCAAGTCGAAATTCCACAGGAACGACGTCTGTGAATAGGTCTCATAACTAATTACAATTCCCGACAATCTACAGCGATCATTAATTTACTTGGAATCTCGGACTCAGCGGATACAGGGGTGTTACTAGCCTATATTCGTGATAAGAATAATGATGTCCAAACTGAGAATAATTTATTTTTTCGTATTTTTGATAAATGGAAGAAATATTGATACTTATGTTAAGTAATAGTCGATATTTATATTAATATTAATTTTAAATTTTCATGTTATGTTATGTTATTGCATTAACTAATTTTAGATTGTGTGAAAATTCGCTATAAATATCAATATTTATAAAAATTTGTCCACTAGCGACCCCTATGAGTCTTTGCTAGAATTCACCGTTAAACAGTAGTTGGTTTAAGTTTAAATTCTGTTATGCAGATGGCGGTTACATCAATTACATGTCAAAACGATATCAAAAATTTCGATAACGATATATCGATATTGTGAAAAATGAAATCGATAAATATCAAAATTTTGAGGCTGATATATCGATAAGTATCAATATCGATATTTTTTTGACATGTTTAAGTCCCATTGAACTGACTTTAACATATATAATTTTATATTCATATATATTTTATATTATCGTAATAAAATTTACATTTGTAAGAAGTTTAATAATTTAAACTTCCCGGCACTGCTAGCGAGGGAAAAGTTCAACCAACCCGACCAATAACCCCCGAGCTCACAATTACACAAAGACAGTGCATCATTAAG
>JAODAC010020429.1:0-19254 GCA_027575185.1 Mimaenictus wilsoni | reverse complement strand
TGGATTATTTCTAAGTTTCGCAACTTAGAAAAGCAACCACTTGGCTGGGGTACCTTAACAAGGGAGTTAATACGAGTATCGAAACTCTAACCCAACCAAAGTCTATCAAGTTATGACCAAGACTGAATATATTTTTTCAAAAACCAAAACAAGTTTACAAAATTGCTACTGTCAAACAAATCTACACATGGGGATGGGGAGACGAACTACCACTCGTGTGCATCTGGAGATAGCTAAGTTAAATACATTTTCTCGAAAGCAAAGACTCATCTAAACATTACTATGATGCCATCAAACTCCTAACTTCTTGCCCTAATACTAAAAATTACAAAAAAAAAACAACTACTACTTTTAACTCAGCTGTAAAAATTCTAAACACACGAATAAAATAAACATTCAACCAAACTTCACACGATAATTAAAATTTCAAACCATTCGTATCACAAATTTACAATAAATATGAAAAATAATCACGCACACAACAATGAAATTAAATCAACTCATTTGCAAGATAAGTTTATAATTCGTATTTCCGCGTTATTTCCCATTTTGACAGATTTCTTTTCGGCGAATTTTACGAATTCTACGAAATTTATAAACTAATCAAATGTCCCACAAATTGACGTTATTTATAGAACGCCTATAAATAGTCAGTTCGTCATTTGGGGACGAAATTATCATACATATCATACTTGCGTCACATACATATTTTTATGTGCTGATAAATAAAACTCCCAAATGCTCTTTTTTTTCCCGAAATACTACTCTGTGCCTGAAGGCACATGTTTGCAAGTGCACTCGAACTTTGCACTGATTAGCTATTAATCAAACATTGCGTGCATGATTGTTGGAAATATAAGCAAACGCCGCCCAGCTGTGCTCGAACTGCCAAAACCTACGACTGACAGAGCGACGTTAATTCTGAAATTCGCTATGTTAACGCCACTTGATTTGATTTTTTAATATATTTATGTTATAATTATACAATTAATGTATATGCTCGCATGCAACAATTTATATAAGTATTTATTTATATAAATATTGGTGTTCCTAATCAAGTTATGTGACTTTAGCTTTAACCCTATTTTAAGGGATGAAGGCGGAGGAGGTAGACTATGAAACAAATTTAGTCCTCCCCCAAGTCACCACATCATCACTGTGTTGATACTACGGCATATATCAAATGAATTAAATGTTGCTCACTGATTACGGCCGAGGTGTGTGAGCATGAACAAAGCAATAATCGATTGGCGGTTGAATATCGTCGTGATGTAGTGACGCTGATCTAATCGGATTACTTTCGTTTGAACGAGTATAATTTCGTGCTTTTGGATTAAACATCTAACAGGAATCTGTATATTAAAATCCGCATGTTTTATTGAGGATAACACATTGAAAATAAAACAATTGGGGATTTTTTCGACGGATAGCACATCAGTTTCTTTTTTTCACTGTTCAATTAAAGTGCATCCTGTCCAAGAGGCCAGACATGCTTTGTCTAGTCGTGGGACGCAACCGCGTCAATGCTAGTATCGGAACCCGATACTTTCAAGATCAGCTTTCTAGAATCTGATATAAAACCCGAAACTTTTACGAAAATCCGAGTTAAACCCTTGAAAGTAAAAGCCCGGTTTAACCCGAAATTGACATGGCGGAAAACCGAGTAATCAGGAATTATCGGGTACCCTTAACATGCCTAACCCAGTGGACCCAGCGCGTTCACCCCGCTACACAACATGGCTGCAACTCAGAAACGTCCTCTTCTAATTAAGTTATGGTTAACACCGACGATGGGACCCGGCTCGTTCACCGCGTCACAAAAAAGGACCGAAGTTGGTTCGCGACACTCTCAAAGGGCACCATCTACTGTTCCACGTTGTTTTTGTTTGCCCTACCTCCCGATATGCTAACCTTTTATACTCATTCCACGCACTTACCTCCCCCCTTTGTCACACGCCGTTCCCATACGTTCTCTACCATTTGTCCATTTTCCATGTGCAATTCAATATTTTCCTTCTTTATGCTAAATGATTGCATTCAAGCGAAACAAAGATGCAATTCGACGCAAAGAAATTGGTGTGAGTTTGCGCAATTCGCGCGTAATCTTTTCGCTGCTCGTGGTTTTGCAGGATTAGATCTCGACATGGCGCGGTTGTGCGCAATTTCGGCGTGTTTCCTTTATTTGCACATGTTTCCTCGCGCCAACTCTCTACGCCAGGATAATCGCAGCGTTTATTGGCACCCGCACAGATAAGCGCATACGCGATGCTTTTGTTAGATGGCGAGTGCAGATTATTCTAATGCAATTACATTTCACAGTCAATTATATTAGTTTGAATGGCGCCGCAGCTATTCACATATTGCGCATTTTGGTCGATATGGGAACAGAAAAACGAAACAAATTGTGCTTTCGAGTGAATTTCAAAGATGAATCGGATAAATCTGGCTCTTGTAACGGCAGCTACTTCTTAGAATAGGGAATAAGTATCGAGTTTACGGGAAAAATACAAAATATAACAAGATAGAGTGGAAAAGTGACGTGCTGTTATGGGCCAATCTTACTAATGGATTGCCCCGGCATCCACCTCCAGGGAAATGGAATTGAAACTATATAACATACTACTGTGTGCGCTCACGCGTCTTAATGAAATTAATACCCGGCGAGTTGTAAGTTCTCGGGGCTTTGGTTAGAGGCTTTACTGACTTCGCACCCGCACAGTAAGTCCGACTCGCCGACAATACTCGCCAACAACACACAAAAAACAAAACACGAGATATGTAAAGAGAATGGTGTAAATAATGCGACTTACTTGTTCAAATGCTGGGTAAAAAGTGATTTTATTTTAAGTAATCTTAATACATGCGAGCTTTGAAGGAGAGGGGGTAGCCACCCTGGCGCATGCGCAGCTTAAGCAGCGCTGCCAACTTAAAATACATTTGGGGTTCTAAATTCCCCAACAGCGCCGGTGGCGCGAACAACTACAATGTAAAATACAAAGCACACGGATGTGCTTGATAAAACTTTGCTTTTACTTCGCAAGATACATCGATAGTATATAAACAGAGGAGCTGTATTAGTAGAGGGAAGGAATTATTTTCATTTAGAATAATTTGCAAGGAACATTTTTGATTGATTATTATGCTCTTCTTAAATTGTTAATTATTATGCTCTTATTAACTTATTAGCGATTTTTTATAAATTTCACACTTGGATGAATACTATAATTAGATTTGGCACTCTAATTATATGCAATTCTTTGAGAAATTCTCATTGTATCTTTGGTTGCCCACGCATTTGTATTTTGAATTTGGTTAAATTTTGACAGCGCCTCCAGAGCCATTGCCCTTAAACTAAATGTATGTTGGTAGCCCTGCACGCAGCTCTTAAGCTGTTCTTGGGGCTTGCCGGACGCGCTGAAAGCCTTCGAAGTTGTTCAGGGGACGACTCTGCGGCTCAGAGAACTATTACTATCATAATTGGGGGTTGTGATCAACAGATGACCTCAGTGTAGGGGCATGTCAAAAAGTATCGAAAATGACTAATTCTATACTATTGATAAGTATCGAAAATTCAAGTATCGATAAAAGTCTATAAGTGTCGACACGTGGTATCGATACTTATCGATACCGATACTTTTTTTGACATCCCTAACGAATGTGTATAATATGCCATTAATAAAGGTTTCAATAGTAGTACTAATAATTTTTTAAATATTTCACAATATGTAAATAAACAATACAGATTCATTTTTTCCGAGTTCATATCCATTGTTCCAGGACGTATGAATCATGCGAGCTTTTTTTTCCATTTTGCGTGTTATCTTGGTGCAGAGCATAAAGTGATAAACCGTTTATTGTTTCACATAATGAAAGCGCCCACTTCAACGCCAATCCTATTTCCGTTGCCCACATTTGCTTCAAAGCCAAGTCGGGTCTCCGGCATTGCGGTGGCGAACCTAGAAAGTGAAATTAAGCAATCCGATGCGGACAACTACGACGACAAACGACGCGTTTTCCGCTCGATTTAATTAAAGACCGGCGCGGCGTGAGCCAATGCTGATGAGTATTCCTCTCTCAATTAAGGGCAACAAAAATGCAATAAATGCAGATACCGCATTTCATCATCATTCTACTGGCAGAAAAACACTGCAATAACACCAGTAATCTTCGCAATAAAAATACATAAACTGTTCGTAAAAATTGCAATTTGATACAATTTCTTAGAAATTTTGTTTGTGGTTTTTTCGAGAGTGGATGTGAACGTGTAGAACGTGTGGGTATCAAAAGCAGAAGTTAAACTAATCTAACCAGGGGTGTTCACGCATTGTCTGCTTTAATTTGGATGGAATATATTAATCCATTTGTGACTATACTTTGATATTTTTGGTACAAACCCCTCAAAAGAGCGAAAAATTCAATTAACACGTTCAAAAATTTCAAATCGAAGACGGACAATCCGTGAACGCCCCTTGTAAGAACCATTCCTTAAAAAAATCAATTTATAACTTTTTAATGTCTAGTTGGACTAGAGTGCTGAAAGATGCTGAAAATTTAACACTGCCAGCAAAATGACCACTTAAACACTGACTGAAGGAGGAACAGGCAAAATACCTAAACAAGAAGCAGAAGAAGAAGAAGAAGAAAAGCTGAAATGAAAAGGCAATTTACAAATGTAACAAATTAAATAGTACCAATATCAATATAATATAGAGCAGGCATGGCCAACAGTTTTTTGTCACGGGCCGGATTGAAAAAAAATTTTCGCGGGCCAGGCGTAAAAAATACAAAAATTTTAAACAACAAATGAAGAAAATTTTATTATGAAAATATAAATAATGTAACAAATACCTATATATAATATATAATAATTATAAAATTAACATTATAATAAAAAATACAACAATTTTAAACAAAAAATGAACAAATTTGTAAGTATGAATAATTATAAATCGTAGGTAACTTACAGCAAATATCTATATATCTATCTCAAAGGTCGCCGGTTCAAACCCGGTCGGGGGCTTCAAATTTTCTCTTTCCATGTTAAATTTTAATTTCAATTAATTTCTTTGTAAATTGATTAATTGTGCTAAATGATTACATATTCTTCTTTGATGACATATTAGAGAAGAATGCTAGCTAGTCTGAGGTCGTTCAAACAAGACTGTGTGATAGTAGTTGTGTGAATGAGTTAGGAAACATCATACTAAGTACTTTCTCTCAAATATAAGTGTTATTTCCCAACTGTACAAATAATACTTGTCACAGATTAGTCTCTTTTAAGAATTTCTTTATCTAGTTTCTATCAGTAGTCTAGTATAAAATGGGAACTTAATTAAAACTACCACAGATAACTCATAAAGTAAGTAAAGCGCCTTGGGTGAAGCTCTACGAATGTATGCCGGGCTCATAATTTCTTTGCAAGTCGGTAAGGAACAAGCACCTTAATCGTAATCTCCATTAAAAGTCATCAAATTCCCCTATCACAAAATTCCGGAATCTTATCCTCAAAAGTATGTTTTAACAAGGCCATCTCACAATTTTTAAGATTTATAGCAGAAAGAATAGGATGATCTTGCCAACAAATTTGATAAAATTAACTAGTTTCCCCGACTTTTATAAGTTTGACAGCTGTCTAACAATGCAATTCAATTTATTTGCATCAAAATGTAAACGTACTTTCTGAAAAGTAGCCGGCCACAATCATTTCATTCATGTCAAGCGCAATCTATCCACCCAAAGTCGTATATTTTCAAGTTTACTCCCAAACAACAATCCCAAAAATCTATTATTATTCTCCATCTATATGAAGTTTCTAATAAAAAGGTCTGATGACTGTAAATCCCATCACAGTCTGGGAATAGAAAGATATTTCTAGAGCCAATGCATTCGTGGCTATAAACCTAAAATTGCATCATTCCTGCATAACCCGCTCGCTTCACATCGTATGGATACTCGACGATAAAATGTCGATTCATTATTGTTGCACAATTTCTGAAGCACTCATTCCATCAGTGGTTTATCGAGATAATTAAATTTTGCGTAGGCCGCACGTGGTTGATGCGGTTATAGGTGGCGTACGGTTGTTATGAGTTTGAAGTTTATACGAACCACAGAACCACAGGATAAACAACTGCAGTATTGATAACATCGATGAAATATTCTTGTATGCGCTTGCTATTGCTTCGTAAATGTGTATTAGCCGGACGAGGTTTAATTGCAAATTAAATATTTGCGGAGTAAACATAATAACGTTCAGGGAGGGCAATATTCATTTTAAAGCTTAATCTTATTAAGCTTTTAATATATTTGTTCATTAGATGTGTAATGGATTGTAAGAATGGATTGTAAACAAATGAAAAATGACTGAAAATTAAATTACCGTGAAACCTGCTGAAAGGTCACGGGATCAACCAGTTTTCCATTGTTGACAGGTTTACGAATATCTCAAGGGATGATACGATGCAGTGCAAAGAGGAGGTGTCGCGAACCAACGTCGGCGGCCCTGGTTGATGGCGCGGTGAACGCGCCGGGTCCAATCGTCGGTATTAACCACGACTTAATTAAAAGGAGACGTTTCTGAGTGGCAGCCCTTTTTTGTGACGCGGTTAACGCGCCGGGTCCAAATGCAGAGAACGTCCTGAAGATTACAGGCCGACAAGCTATCCGCTGTTTGTGTTGGCGCGCTAGGGAAGGTATCGAAAAGGTGTAGTTCATTTGGCTTGCGGATAACAACTGATTTTATTATGTAAAAATCTAAAGCTAGAAGCTGGTGCGTACCGCCTACACACAACCCTCCTTACGGTACCAGCACCTCCTTTACAATACTCTTATATCTAGGTGGTGAGGCTGAACCCGCCCTCACCAGCGCATTGCTATGCATGCAGACACACCCTGTCTTACGGTGGCTCTCTCTCTCTTTCTCTCTTTCTACAGGTGTGTCCGATCTCTGGATGAATCTAGACGAGCCGATATATTCGCCAAACATATGGTACACTCGCACATGGACCACACGGAAAGGGTGACGAAAACCAGACGTATGCAAGGCGCTAGCCCGTCGCGTCAACCACTTCAATCTCTGGGCATCTTGGGTTTATCGTATTCGTATATTTAATTCTTAATGGCTCAGAGATTATTGGAGTGTGACGAATAGCTCCGCTTGACATAATATTTGGAAGTACTTAACTCTAGACTAAACTGCTTGGCGACATACATAAAAATATAGAAAATTCCACCTAAGACGTCCCAAATCACTCTAGGCAGGCTGGCGTCAGTTGACATGTGTCAGCTTTTCACTTCGCGGGCGATCTTAGTAAATTAAGATAGAACTTTCGAAACACCCTGTTGTAAGTGAGAAGGTGGAGCCCTCCCTCGAGAAAGCTAATGTTTTCCGATTGATGTGGTTAGGAGAAAACGAGTAGAGAGTATTCTCAATACTTCGACGGGAGGATGTTGTGGGTGATAACCTTTTAGATTTTAAGATTTCTTGTTTGTAAAACTTGTAAATAAAGATCAGTTGTTAACCAAAGCTTAAACTGACTAGTCGATTCTGCGTTTTCACCTCCGGACGGGTAGTCCAAGCCTGCATTTGAATTTAAGCCTTATTTTGGGACTCTTTGTTTGTGTTAGCATCTTTTGTTTGCTAACGTTTTTCTGAATTTCCGACGATGAAGTTCAGTGGCGACCGTGATTTTTCAAGTCCGCCTATCTTCGGTGCTAACCCTACCTTGGTCGAGCGTAGCCTTGGTAATTTCGTGGTTCTGAACAGAGAATAACACGTTAATTTGACGCTACCTGGATGTTAATTTCACGCCGACCAATTTCAATGCCACAATAATTTACATAATTGAAATTGTATTAACCACGTGCCATTAGCAGAAACTCTGCAAATTTTTGCAATTTGCCTCGCACATCATTACTAAAAATTAAATTGCGAATGTACGATTCGTAAGTCATAAATATGCACAGGACATGCTTTGTAAATTTCGGCAGGGTAATTTAAAGTTGCTAAAGGTGTAGCGAGTTGTTAAATTCGCATGTTTGCCAACAAGCGCGGGGTAAATAACGAATTCTCATTTGCAAACAAAGTCGCCACGCAAAACGTGCGTGCCAATAAGGGCTCAGGGCTTTTGAGCCGACGGGCACAAACAATCTAGTCGAATATGTCGCTTGCACCTCGAAGAAATAAAACGGAAAGGTGGACATACCCCAAGGGGCTAAACCCCTGCATACGCGAGCGAGCCCACGAGTAAATAAAAGTAGCTCTGGTCACGCTATAAACCTTTAATTCGATTACATTTTCAAGCAATTTTAGTTTAATTGTTGTTTGCATGTTTGCCACGTATTAACGATTCCGACCCGAATGACGATGACGACTTTCTTCAACTTATTCACGTGGGGTGCGGTGCGGTTTTATTCGTAGGTCAATTAGGCACGCTCATATTTTATTTTATTTGATCGTAAAACAACAATTATGACGCATTCGTGCATGTCAATAATGTATATGATATTTTATTATACATTGTGTCGATTGTACATTAATTAAGATAGTGCTTATTTTCATATTTTCATTACTAATCAGGTGATTAATGATAGATAAATACAGAAATAGTTGGATTCGTTGTTTATTTATGCTAGATATGCTTTTTATATATGCTTTTTTCACCCTCCCGGGTATAGCAACTCATTTTGAGTTGTAAAATCCCTATTGTTATTTTGATGAGAAAAACACGATTTTTGTCACTGTTTTACAAGTTTAATTGATAAATGGTACGATATACATTTCGGCGTTGGGCATCGTCGGGTACTAGCGAGCCAAAAGTTTCAAAGATGTATTTATACAAAAAATTCTACATTATACAGTTTTATGATGTGTGGAGACGAATTAGTGGGGAGCTGACCAAAATATCGGTTTTGTCATTTAATACGATTTATCAATTAAACTTGTAAAACAGTGACAAAAATCGTGTTTTCACATCAAAATACCCCAATAACTTTACACAATGTTTCCAACCGAAATCTGAACGATAAAACGAAAATCCTCCCTATTGAACACTGACAAAAAGAACTTATATACAAATGTGTAAATAAAAACCCGGACTTTCTAAATGGTATAATGCGATTCTCTATAATAACCCCGCCCAACCTAAGAACAAAAGAGGCGAATGTACCATTACTTTCTTATTTATGTAACATAAAGAATCACCAATATTGATTTATATAACCATAATGTTTTAAATTGACTTGTATTATGTGAATTATAATTAATTTTGTAAAGCAAAGGCTGAAGGACCTCTGGTCGATGGCTGTATAATTTCGCAATCACGAGAATCTTCAATATTTTACATTCAAAACCAACAAAATATCAAAAAAAAAATAGGTACACAACACTCTGATTTAGGGGCAACTTCTAGAATTTAAGTGAATATGAACACGTGATAGAGCATTTGTAATTACCATGAAAAACTACATTCGAAAAAGTAGGGATCAAACCAGATATCGTCCATCTTCTTTATCAGAGATTTGTTTAAAGCGGTTCCAACACATTTGTACTTTTAAAAAAACTTATTATAAAATATTCCTCACACTTGACCTTAATTTTTTTTTTTCGGAAAATATCAAGACAATTGAAATAAACTTGAAATTAATATGAAATAAATTGATTTTCAGGACCCACGTTTCTCACGTGACATGGACCTGAAAACCGGGTACAAGACGAAGCTGATACTCTGCATGCCAATCTGCAACTACGACGGCGAAGTGATCGGTGTCGCACAGATCATCAACAAGACGGACGGGACGGAGGAGTTCACTGAGCACGACGTCGAAGTGTTCCAGCGCTATCTCACTTTCTGCGGGATTGGCATTCAGAACGCGCAGTTATTCGAGGTCTCCGTGCTGGAATACCGCCGAAATCAGGTAAGGCAATCCATGAATCGTGCAAGGAGCATCGTATGCGTGATATGCGACGACGACAATCTGGCGCAACAACGCCAAACCTTCCGACACTGGGGGGGCCCGGCCGGAAAGTCGCGCACAATTCGCAATCGATATTTATTCAAATATATTCATCGGATCCGCCGACGCTATTGAATAGCTGAGCGGCCGCGTGTGCGGTGACAGGCAACCAGATTTACTTATTTGTTCGATGTTAGGCATTGTGTCAATTTGTATACAAGCGTTTGCTATCAACGCAACCAACAAAGCAGACGATGCGAACAAAACACAAAAGGGGTGGTCGCGAGTCAACGAGACGAGTCCTTGGAAAATGAGCGAAATACTCGTGCCATTGAAGAATGTTCTATTCTTCAGAGAAGTGTTGCAGATTATTTCATGGCTTTGACGTTTTTAATTAGGACTTATCAAACCAAAAGCAGCTTAAAAATGATTTGTTGGTAATCACATGTTGCTTTAAGCGGCGGCTTGCCGCGTTGTGAAGCTCAGTGTTCGTTAGATCACTGCAGTTAAGCAACGTCGGACGTAGGTAGGCGTTGGATGGGTGACCACTTGGCCTCCCCACTTAACAAGCAGCTGCGGCACCGTCCGCGAACTCCTGAATTCGCGGTAAAAACGCGAAGGAAGGTTGGGCGACTCACTTGCAACGGTCCCCGGAAAAAAAACCATATGCACAAAAAGTTCAGAGCAGTACCATCAGTAGCGAGACCGGATCGGGCCTGGTGAAAGTTACTAATCCCTTACACCACTATGTGGTAGAAAAAGGTTGTAGAAGAAATAAAATATGTTGCTCTAGCATTGCTCAAAATATTAGGGGATATCTATTAGGGGGTTTACTGAAAGGGTAATTTACCCTCAAAGTAAGTTTTGCTCATTTTGGAATTTCCATCTTTCACTACAAGTGAATATAATATTAATATGTAAATGAAGGAATGTACTGAAGTCGGCACTACCAAACCCAATATCACTCTGTACCAAAAAGCCCTAAAAGCGCCGGTGCGGTGGCGCGAACACCTGGACTTCAGTGTTTGGAATTTTAAACGCGTCCGGTTTCTACACGAATGCATTTCTCATAAAACTTCTAAGGAAACAAATGCAGGACACAATACGATTCTAGCTATGGCATCGATAAAGAAAGAGCTCTCTTCACGTTCCCAAGTCCTGAATAAGGAATAAGGACTGAATAAGGTGGAGGATGATTGTAATCCTCTTCTTCTTCTATCACAAATTGCCGTTTCGTGTTATTTCCTACATCCCTTCATTCCTATGAGCAAGGGACCAAGATGGGTCGCGTTTATTTAAAAAAAAAAAGCAATTTGCAATCAGTAACCTATTTTATTAATAGTATCAGAACGAAGACTTTACGAGAAATTTTCCCTCCATATTTCCCTGTAAACTCTCAAGAGTGATGATTCCTAATATATGAGAACATATTCCGGAAGTAATTGCATATTCCCTATAGGGACTTGCAGAAATGTACTTTGGTCATTACTTACACAACCTAGTGATACCCTACTAGCCCAATCTCAGTAGGATTCATGTTAATTTCGCATTGACTACATGTTTACCACTTACATCCTCAGCAAGACTCTATGGACCTCCCCGATTCCTGAACCCTAACACTAGTTTCTGTTTGCAATATTCTTGTTGAGCTAATAGGACGTCCCACGATATCCTAACGCAACGAATTTGTTGTCGAGTCCGGAGTTCCCCTAGCAGTTACCATCGAGCATACAGATCTAACAATAAGTCTAGAATGTGATGGAACTTAATCTATATATTTTCGTTATTCATTGTGAATTTTATGCTGTTTAATATTATTTTGCACAAACACAATAACAAGCGCTTGAAAAATGTTTTATGAGTGTGTTATGTGTTATGAGTTTTATGAGTGTTTTATTAAACACGTACAATGTACATTTCATCTTTCGGCATCTTCAGGTACTGTATCGTCCACTGATGTTACCATTCTTTTTATACTATTGCGCGGGTGAGTGGGGTGTTCACTAGGAGTTTGGTTTGGTCATTTAGTACCTGGTCTGGGTTTTTTCTAAAGGATTCACGAATGTAAATCGCTTCGAGGACGTTTAGTTTGTGGCCCTTATTGCTGCGGTGCAGAATTGATGCCGGGCTGTTTATTCAACAGCACACTGTACAAATCTTCCAAACCTATACATCTGTTTCCATTTTTGCATGCATTCCAATAACAGGTATCTTCTTCAAATCCTAGCGCTTTCTCGCTGGCTTACTCATACTATCGTTCTTTCTCTAAAGCACTTTCGAGGTCTTTATTTTTCGGATCTAAGAAAAATCACCGCGACAAATTCACCGCTAAGAAATATCACCGCTGGTAAAATTACCGCGTGTAAACTTGAAATCGTTTGTATAACAGAAGCGCTAGATAAACATACGTGCATTTTTTGGACACTCATTGGAATTACTTATTTAAAATTCAATAAAAGATAGATAAACACGATCTAACTTCATAAATGAAACAAATTTAGAATTGTCATGAAATCCTATCCAGGCCTATCAGCCTGTGAAAAAAAGAATCGCCCGTCTCTCCTGCCAAACCTTTTTTTTTTTGGATTTTATTATCGTCCCAATGTATTCCTTACGGGAATAATTATATTTTTATTTGCTTAGTTTATATAGTTAAACTTGAGCAATTGAGTGCTTAACACCGATGAATGTGTCTTTCAATTTGCAACAAACGGTGTTAATTTCACGGGGTCAATACTTTCGGTTCCAACCTACGCATCTGTTTCCACTTTTGCATGCATTCCAAGAACAGGTATCTTCTTCTGATCCAAGCGCTTTCTCGCTGGCTTACTCATACTATCGTTCTTTCTCTAAAGCACTTTCGAGGTCTTTATTTTTCGGATCTACGAAAAATCACCGCGACAAATTCACCGCTGGTAAAATTACCGCGTGTAAACTTGAAATCGTTTGTATGACAGAAGCGCTAGATAAACATATGTGCATTTTTGGACAATCATTGGTATTACTTATTTAAAATTCAATAAAAGATAGATAAACACGATCTAACTTCATAAATGAAACAAATTTAGAATTGTCATGAAATTGCCTATCAGCCTGTGAAAAAAGAATCGCCCGTCTCTCCTGCCAAACCCTTTTTTTTGGATTTTATTATCGTCCCAATGTATTCCTTACGGGAATAACTATATTTTTATTTGCCTAGTTTATGTAGTTAAACTTGAGCAATCTTCATGTGCTTAACACCGATGAATGTGTCTTTCAATTTGCAACAAACGGTGTTAATTTCACGGGGTCAATACTTTCGGTTCAAACCTACACCTCTGTTTCCACTTTTCCTCTCGTAAATGTCCAATTACATCAATCTATTTGCGTATAGATATTCCCAACGTTGTGAAATGTCTTCGAAATAGGAATATCTGAACATAAATATCTTGAGATGAATGCGTAGAATCATGATGAAGCATGAATTCTGAATTAATTAAAATCGAATCAGGCGAAACTGGTATAACCGTACTCGCGCAATCAGTTTGCTTATTACAGCCCCCCCGTCCTGACGCGTCTCCTCGTCGGGTGATTGAGCTGACTGCTTCCCGCAATAGAAGAAATTCAATTTTCCTCATTTTCCATCTCAATTTGCAGATACTGCTAAATTTAGCACGCAGCATCTTCGAGGAGCAAAACAACTTGGAGTGTCTCGTGACGAAGATAATGCGCGAAGCGCAGGAACTCCTCAATTGTGAACGCTGCGCCGTTTATTTGCTCGACTTGGATTGTTGCGAACAGGTAATTTTTCGTTAACCCAATCACCATGACATCAATGCAATTTCACAAAACTAGTGAAACTTCTTTGTATTATATTTTATATAAGTTTCGAAGTTTCGAGTTGGTTTTTAACACCCTGTATGATGATTGAAAGTTCAAAGTAGCAAAGTAGGAACGAGCGTACATAATGCCTATCACTTGCAACAAATAAGTTCATTACGAAATATTAATTTTCTGTAATTAAGAGCTAATAACAAAGTTTCCGGGGTTAGGGTTCACGAGTGAAGTAATTTTGAGCTCAGGGGAACCTTTAGCATGGGAATTTTCCGTTTTCCACCAACAACAAACGTTCGAATTGACGATAAAGGTACGCCTGAAAGTTGAAATCCCCATCCGAAAGTTTTTAATGTTATCAGAGCGTTGGCAACGCAAACGCAGCGGTGGAAAGCCTTCCACTTTTCCAACCTTTAATTTAATATATAGTTTTAACTACTTAATATAACTAGTTTTATACTACTTAATACCAATCAGGAGACTAGGGAAATATAATTTTCTATTTTAAGTTTTGCTGACTTTTACAGTTGTTAACAATATTTGGAGAAGACGAAGTGCTGGAAGTCATTTACATTCACTTAAATTGAATTTCCTTCAGTAATTATTTCTCCGTAAATTCCTACATTTATACTAAATTAAACTTTGAGAGCGTTAAAGTAATTTAAGTGTTTCTCACTCATTATATTGTCATTATGAATGACTGTAGTCAAGATTCCATCATGAAATTCATTAATTGAACAGAAAATGATAATGCTCCAACCGGATTGGAACAGGCAACCTCCAATGTCTAGACGAATTTAGTAAACCCGCTTAAAAGTCAGACAGTTCAGTCTGTACATGTTCGGCTCTAAATTTACATTCCGAAACGGATTGAAATCCGGTTGTGGGCAATACAATTCGTGATGATCTCTAGACATACAAAATGATAATATAAAAAATATTGTGAGCAAAGAACAATTAGAAACTTTCAGTTTATCAAATCAGGTCTGAAGCATTGCCATTTTCTCTATCACTTAGTTTCGTGATTTTGAATGAAATAGTGTGAACCTGAATTAGTTGAAACAGAAAATGATAATGTATCCAATTCGTTTTAAATAGGCAATCGCCTTATGGTAACTAGAGACTGAGAAGGAAGATACTAATAATGCCTACCTTCCTATCGTGTCTGCTCGCCGTTCTATGCAAACGTATGGGAGATTTACGATATCCGGTTGGGACCAATACCATTTTCTTTTTCAATTAATTTCAATTACGAAGTTGGAAGTGAGGGGATGTTTCTAAACAAGTACGCCTAATTTACAAAAAGTACTATTTGTCACATTTTTGCACTTTTGAACTTACCTGACTTTTTCAGTGGTTCGATATCCCGCTATAGGGCATTAGCTATTAGGTGGGTAGGTTGCTGATAAGGAATGAGTTAAGCATGAAAGTCGGGACGATAGGAGTGGAGGTGGAGGAACGGCAAAATAATATCAAAAGAAGACCCAGATATATTGGCGATAGAGAATTGAATGTGGCTGTTAAAAGACTGGTGTGGATCGGAAGAAAGGGGATGCAAGGTGTGGATGGGATATGAATGTCAGGTGTATCCTATGTGGAAGGGGAAGGGATTCCTGGGAGCATGTTGGGAGTGATTGTATAGGAATGAAAGAGGAGTGTGCGCGCGATTGCCAGGGGAAAAAACGGAAGTGAAAGAGTGGCTGATTGAGGATGGAAGGGGGGGGCGGCAATTTTGAAGGTGCTAATGAAGCGGAAGCATACAGCGCGGACTGGACTTAACTGGATTTAAGTGTTATTTAGTTTTACTTTAGTGAAAATCTAGGAAAAAAACTGTGTGAGTGCTAGTAATTTGGATGAAACGCCGTATTCGTAATACTTGGCTAGATATCGAATATGACAAAATGACATTAGTATTCTCAAGTATTCATCTTCCTGTATTAGTTTTACGAAACGTAGCGATATAGAAATTTCCCATTCATCCATCAAAAATCGACGTACATGATCGCACTTTAAGAGATTAAAATCGCACGGCTTTCCCGCAGAGTCATTTAGAAAACATTATCGAGCGTCCCGGACGCGTCATCGAACGTCACGGCCCGCTCAACCGCCTCCAAAGCGATAACGTCACGCCGGAGGACATGCGAGATAACTGCCTGGACAAAACCTGCACCTTTACAACCGTCTTCGAGTTGCGCGACTGTGGTTCCAAAAGTCTGGTCTCGAGACCATCCTCGTTCGACCTGCAGGGCTCTACGCTGGCACAGATTGCGGGATATTCAGCGACGCGTGAGCAAATCCTGAATATTGGCGACGTACGTGCCTGGCTGAAAGAGCAGCACAGCGAAGGTGATGCGGAATCAGCACGTACGATCCTCTGCATGCCCATCAGTAACGGCCAGCGTAATCTAATCGGGGTCGCGCAACTCATCAACAAGGTGAACAATACCTCGTTCACGGACGCGGACGTCTCGATGTTGGAAGCATTCGCGATTTTCTGTGGTCTCGGAATTCACAATACGCAAATGTACGAGAATGCGTGCAAACTCATGGCGAAGCAAAAAGTTGCACTGGAATGTCTCTCCTATCACGCAACCGCCAGCAATGACGCTACCGAGAAGCTGGTGAAATTAGACATTCCCTCAGCGCAACATTTCAATCTGTATAGCTTTACTTTCGTCGATTTCGACCTTTCGGATGATGATACATGTAAAGCTACCATCAGAATGTTTATGGAATGCAATTTGGTTCAACAATTCCATATTCCTTATGATGTAAGAACCATATTAATTCATGCAGTTTTGTAGGATACGTAGAATACGAGTAATCGTATGTAAGATTAAAGACATCTCTCTGTTTAGGTGCTATGTCGATGGATTTTATCAGTGAGGAAGAATTACCGCCCAGTGAAATATCACAACTGGCGACATGCACTCAATGTAGCACAGACAATGTTCGCCATGTTCAAGACCGGCAAAATGGACCGCTTCATGACCGATCTGGAAATCCTCGGTCTGATTGTCGCCTGCCTCTGCCACGATCTGGATCACCGTGGGACGAACAATGCCTTTCAGACGAAGACCGAATCGCCTCTTGCCATCCTCTACAGTACCAGCACAATGGAGCACCACCATTTCGACCAATGTGTGATGATCCTGAACACGGACAGCAATAACATTTTTCAAGTAGGTGCGAGGTGTAGGGATGTCAACTTTTCTCGAAGTACTTTTGAAACTTCGATACCCAAGTATCGAAGAAAGGTATCGATACTTATTGGTATCGAAAATACACATTGAGGCCACCTATTAATACATTTTCAATTAGCACAAAAGATATACACTTTTAATTAATGTTTCACAATTTGGTTTTATTTTCGTACAATGTACATTTCGCCGCGATAAAAATTACATGTTTACCATGCATATGTAATGATAGAATGCCACGAATGAACTCTGAAGATTTGAACTCTCCAAAACTAAAATGAAGTATTATATCCAGCTTTTTTGAAAAATGAACCACTGTGTAACGGTCGTTCACTGTAAGATTAACATCAAAATTGGTGGTTGTGATTAACGGGTGACCTCAGCGTAGGGGCATGTCAAAAAGTATCGAAAATGACTAATTCGATACTATTGATAAGTATCGAAAATTAAGGTATCGATAAAAGTCGATAAGTCGACACGTGGTGTCGATACTTATCGATATCGACACTTTTTTTGACATCCCTAGCGAGGTGCAAATCGACTCCATCGATTCCCACCACAATGTCGTACGCCACGTGCAATCAAGTGTATCGCTTTCGAGTTTTATTTTCATGTATTCGGAAGGGTAACTACTTTTCCCGACACTCGAGTGTAAAATTCGTTTCTCGTTTGGCATTCGCAGGCCTTATCGCCGGAGGACTATCGACGTGTCATGAAACTGGTGGAGACGGCGATCTTGAGCACCGATTTGGCAATGTACTTCAAGAAACGCAGCATGTTCCTGGAGCTGATCGAGAACGGGGAATTCGATTGGCAGAGTGACGACAAAAAAGACCGTACGTTTCTTTCTAGCAGGCTTTCTTCAACATGTACGTGTGCTAATTCAATCGCACCACACAAAAACGATTCCCATTCATTTTCTTGCTGACTTAACACCTTTCTTCCGGCCAAAACGTTTGATTGAATTATCTTTGTTCTGCTCGCAGTGCTTTCCGGTATGATGATGACCGCCTGCGACGTAAGCGCAATTGCAAAACCCTGGGATGTGCAGCATCGTGTCGCCAAACTTGTCGCTGACGAGTTCTTCGATCAAGGGGATCTTGAAAAGATGCAACTCAAGGAGCAACCCGTTGTAAGTACAGAGAAACCTGCAATATTCTAAATGTATAACTTCTCTTCTCGACCGGAAAACTCCTCTATTTGTTCCCGGACCGTAAATCATTGATTTCCACTGATATTTAGATATTTACCTTTTTTCTATAGGCCATGATGGACCGGGAGAGGAAGGATGAATTACCGCAAATGCAAGTTGGATTTATAGACGTAATATGTTTACCACTCTATCGGGTTCTATCGGACACGTTCCCCTGGGTGAAGCCGCTCTACCAAGGAACGCTGGAGAACCGGAAGCATTGGCAGGACCTTGCCGAAAAGGTCGAGATGGGTCTCACGTGGATTGATCACGACACGATCGACAAACCTGTCGAAACTTTCGCAGGTAATGCTTTTATGAAATATTTTGCAAAAACTGTATGCAAGTTTGGTGAAAGCATGAGTCTCTTGAAGCATTGAAAGGTAGAAAAGTTATTCCCGAACTACGTATTCTTATTCAAGCACATCAGAGACAGGGTCAATGTCAATAATAAATATCTGGTGAATAGCAAGTTAAAAGAACTGATGAAAATATATTAAATTCGGCGGAAAGACCTTGGTACTTCCCAGGAGTATCTTGCTGATGGTGCGTTTCAACGTAGTTCCATTTTTTGTCTTCAGTGTGACCACCCGTGTTTTCCATCTTCTCCTGGATGTACTTCTATTATTCGTGCTAGCGGCCAATTGGCGGGATTAATTAGTTTTTCCTTTAGAATTACGACGGTCCCCTTCTTTAAATTCTTCTCAGCCTTTCTCCATTTATACCTATGCTGGAGTCGACATAGATATTCCCCGGACCATGATTTCCAAAAATCTCTTTTGATTTCGTTTATAAGTCTCCATCTTTGAGACATGCTTGCGTTGATGTCGGTGTCAATTGGATTCGGTGATTCAATAAGAGATTGTCCAATCAGAAAGTGTCCGGGAGTTAATACTTCAATATCGTCGGGGTCGTTGCCAATTGGGGTTAGTGGACTTGAATTTAGGCAGCTTTCAATCTGGCACATTAGAGTTGATAACTCTTCATAAGCGCATGTGGTATTTCCAAGTTGACGTTGCATATGGTGTTTCATGGACTTTACTCCTGCTTTCCACCGTGTTCTTACCCGAGTTGTTTCGTCGATTCCACGTGGTA
>JAODAC010020418.1:0-13827 GCA_027575185.1 Mimaenictus wilsoni | reverse complement strand
GCCACGGAAATGTGATTTAAACTTGAATAATGTTTTTACAAAAATATTTCAAAGTTTAGAGTACAATTTCGAGCATTCTTAATTAACACAGAGACAAGTAAATAATGTCATCGAAAAGAGGACTTAATTGTCTTCTAGAACAAGTGAGATTTATTAATAAATCTGTAATTTTGACTGAACTGCACGTAATTTAGAAAATTATGCTAATGACATGTGATTCCCAACTGGGATGATATTAATAAAAAGTAGTTCAATGTTTAGAGTAAAGTTTCCGGCATATCTGATTAAGATAGAGAAATATAAATAACATCATCAAAAAGAGGATTTAATTGTCTTTTACAAAAGGAAGAATTTATTTCCAGATAATTAATTTTACCTGATCTACACGCGATTTAATAACATATGCCACGGAAATGTGATTTAAACTTGAATAATGTTTTTACAAAAATATTTCAAAGTTTAGAGTACAATTTCGAGCATTTTTAATTAATACAGAGACAAGTAAATAATGTCATCGAAAAGAGAACTTAATTGTCTTCTAGAACAAGTGAGATTTATTAATAAAACTGTAATTTTGACTGAACTGGAAGTAATTTAGAAAATTATACCAACGTCATGTGATTCGCAACTGGGATGATGTTCTAACAAAAGTAGTTCAATGTTTAGACTAAAATTTCCAGCATATCTGATTAAGATAGAGAAATATAAGTAATATCATGAAAAAGAAGACTTAATTGTCTTCCACAAATGACTAATTTTATTTGTATTTAATGAATTTTGTCTGATCTACAAGTAATTAATTAATGATCCCAAGGAAATCTTAATTAAATGTTTTCCCACAAGTATTTCAAAGTTTACAGTACAATTTCGAGCTTTTATAATTAAGATAGGGTAATATAAATAATACCATCAAAAAGAGGCCTTAATTGTCTTCTAGAATAAGTGAGAATTTTTGATAAATCCATAAATTTGCCAGAGCTGCAAGTAATTTAGTAAATTATGCCAATGACGTGATTCAAAACCAGGATAATATTCCAACAAAAGCAGTTCAATGTTTAGTGTAAAATTACGAGCATTTATAACTAATATAGAGAAATATAAATCATAGAATCTAAAAGGTGATTCAGTTATCTTTTAGAACAGGTGAGTATTTTATTTATAAGTACATATTTTTGATGATCTGCAGGTGAATTTAGTAAAAAAGTCAAGTAAATGTGATTCGAAACTGGGATAATGTGTTACAAAATATGTTCGATGTTTACAGTCAAATGTCCAGCATTCTAATTATGATAGAAACATATAAATAATAGCACCAAAGAGAGGACTTACTTCTCTACAAAAAGCCTTAATTTATTTACAAAAAAAATTTTTTTGAATTGCTTGCAGTCGCTTTGAGGCGTGGCGAATAGTAAGAATTTTCGAAGTCATCGCATTAACAATTCTTCGAAAAAAATAGAAGAAAATTACCTAAACCTCTAATTTTTGTCCAAATTTTATCATGAATCACAGAATTTGTTTAAAATGTCGACACCGATTTTAAAGAATTAAATATGACTGATCTAGTTGTAATTAACTAAATTATGTCAAGGAAGTCTGATTCAAAAAATGGAAAAGTTCGTTTTATGAATGGTGTATCGTAAAATTCAAGTAAAAAACAATTAATACTTGTCATTTATCATTTATCATAATAGTTTCTATGGAATTTAATCTATTTTAGATATCCCTTATGTTGATTATTGTAAATTATTTCTTGAATTTTGATAGTTTTTCCAAAACTTGTTTAGATTGATAACTTTATTACTTTCGAAACGGAATTAAAAGGATTTTATCAATGTAAGGACGTCTCGAAAATGATGAAAATTGATTGTTTAAAAATTTTAGAGTAGTTTAATTGCAGTAATTTAAGAAAACTATTCCATGGAAGACTAGAGGAAGATGGAAGACTTAAAAATATAAAAACATAGTGAAAAAATGGTGTTGGATTTTAATGATTTTTCTTTTAACACTCTTTTTCAATGCAACTGTGAAACAAAAAGTTGTACTACCGTTTATGATCGAACGACTATGTAAGTGTGTACCTTCGAAAGAGAAACCCGATGAGTACTTTCAATTCGCCGTCGAGTCGCACCGTTAGAACGAACGAATCAGTCAAAAACGGGGAATTAACATATTCGTTGATAGACAGCAAATTACCTCAAGTGGAAGACAACGCAGACACGGTGCAACGGCGTGGCGGCGAAACAAAACGCAGCCGGTTTGATTGAGAGTTGTGGTGGGCATGCATTTATTTAACCCATACCCGCGAGGTGTAAGCCGAGGCGTGTTTCGTAGCATGTTACGCTCGTGCAACACGGGTACGTGCATTACGTTCGTTAGCCGCTAATCGTATAATGTGAACGTTTTTTGATCGGAATATCCGCGCATCGATGATCATAACGTGATATCCGGACATTCTCTACATCAACCTGCTATAATTTCGAGCGTATAGACGTTAAGTCTTCGATAATTCCATTCTGATGCTTCATCTACAAAGTAAAATGTACATGCGAGTACTATTTAGACGGAAGAGTATTATAGAGTGTAACAAATTTTGACCAACGTTAAAAATAAAATAATTCTCTGCGCAAATCAGTAATTTTGTCTGATCTTTAAGAAATTTAGTAAATTTTAGTTAGACTTAAACAGGAATATTGTTTTAACATACGTTTTTCCAAGTTTAGAGTAGAATTTGGAGAATTTCTCATGGAGATAGGGACTTATAAACAATATCATCAAATATAGCGTATCAATGTCTTCTAAATCCAATTAAATTCATTTGAAAATAATTTAGGTTGAGTGATCTGCAACTCATTTAAAAAATTATGCCAAGCAAATATGACCCAAACTGATTTTACAAAAAAAGAGTTTCATTGTTTAGAAGAAAATTTCGAGTATTTCTAATTAAGATATCCGGACATTCTCTACATCAACCTGCTATAATTTCGAGCGTATAGACGTTAAGTCTTCGATAATTCCATTCTGATGCTTCATCTACAAAGTAAAATGTACATACGAGTACTATTTAGACGGAAGGGTATTGTAGAGGGTAACAAATTTTGACCAACGTTAAAAATAAAGTAATTCTCTGCGTAAATCAGTAATTTTGTCTGATTTTTAAGAAATTTAGTAAATTTTATTTAGACTTAAACAGGAATATTGTTTTTACATACGTTTTTCCAAGTTTAGAGTAGATTTTGTAGAATTTCTCATGGAGATAGGGACTTATAAACAATATCATCAATCCAATTAAATTCATTTGAAAATAATTTAGGTTGAATGATCTGAAACTCATTTAAAAAACTATGCCAAGGAAATATGACCCAAACGGATCTTACAAAAAAGAGTTTCATTGTTTAGAAGAAAATTTCGAGTATGTCTAGTTAAGATAGAAACATATAAATAATTTCACCAGAAAGAAGTTTTAGTTTTCTTTCAGGACAAACTTTATTTATTTATAAAGTATTATTTTCACTGATTTATGTGAAATTTAGTAGATTACGTCAAGAAAATGTGATTTAAACGGAACTAAAGTTTTTAAAACTTTAGAAGGAAATTTACAGCTCTCTGACGATGATAGAGAAATATAAATAATATCATCAAAAAGAGGAATTAATTGTCTTCTGATTCCTGCTAACTTTATTTATAAAGAATGAAATTTGGCTGACCTACAAGGAATTTAGTAAATTTTATCAAAGGATTGATTCAGACTGGAATGATGTTTTGACAAAATCATTTCAAAGTTTAGAAGTAAATTTCAGGCAGTTCTGATGTAGATAGAGAAATATAGATACCATTACCAAAAGGAGGACTTAATTGTGTTCTGAAACAGGCTGACTTTATTTATAAATAATTAATTTTGACTGATATACAAATAATTTCGCAAATAATGTCAAAGAAATCGGACTGTTTTTACAAAATCAAGTGTCAAAGTTTAGAAGTAAATTTCGGGCACTTCTAATAATTATAGAAAAATATAAATTAGAACATCAAAAAGAGGAATTACTTGTCTCTTGAAATTTGCCAACTTTATTTAGAAATAATTCAATTTGCATGATCTACAAGGAATTTGGTAAATTATATCAAGTTAAACTGGAATTATGTTTTTACGAAATCATTTCAAAGTTTAGAAGTAAATTTCAGGCAGTTCTGATGTAGATAGAGAAATATAGATACCATTACCAAAAGGAGGACTTAATTGTGTTCTGAAACAGGCTGACTTTATTTAAAAATAATTAATTTTGTCTGATATACAAATAATTTCGCAAATAATGTCAAAGAAATCGGACTGTTTTTACAAAATCAAATGTTAAAGTTTAGAAGTAAATTTCGGGCACTTCTAATAATTATAGAAAAATATAAATTATAACATCAAAAAGAGGAATTACTTGACTCCTGAAATTTGTCAACTTTATTTATAAGTAATTTAATTTGCATGATCTACAAGGAATTTTGCAAATTATATCAAGTTAAACTGGAATTATGTTTTTACGAAATCATTTCAAAGTTTAGAAGTAAATTTCAGGCAGATCTGATGTAGATAGAGAAATATAGATACCATTACCAAAAGGAGGACTTAATTGTGTTCTGAAACAGGCTGACTTTATTTAAAAATAATTAATTTTGTCTGATATACAAATAATTTCGCAAATAATGTCAAAGAAATCGGACTGTTTTTACAAAATCAAATGTCAAAGTTTAGAAGTAAATTTCGGGCACTTCTAATAATTATAGAAAAATATAAATTATAACATCAAAAAGAGGAATCACTTGTCTCCTGAAATTTGCCAACTTTATTTAGAAATAATTCAATTTGCATGATCTACAAGGAATTTTGTAAATTATATCAAGTTAAACTGGAATTATGTTTTTACGAAATCATTTCAAAGTTTAAAAGTAAATTTCTGGTACTTATAATGAAGATAGCGATATATAAATAATAGTATCAAAAGGAGGGCTTAATTGTCTTCCGAAAATTGTTAACTTTATTTAAAAATAATAATTTTGACTGATCTATAAGTAATTTTGTAAATTATGTCGAGGATTAAATCGGGTAAACTGGAATACTATTTTTTGAAAATCATTTCAAAGTTTACAAATAAATTTTGGGCACTTCTAAAGAAAATAGCGTCATATAAGTAACATAATCAAAACGCAGACTTAATTGTCTTCTGAATCAGGTTAATTTTATCTATAAATAATTAAAATTGACAGTTCTACAAGAAATTTAATAAATTATGTCAGGGAAATGTGTTATAATCTGCAATAATGTTATACTCAATTATTTGAAAGTTTACCGAATATTTCTAATTAATAATGAAGAAATGCGAAAAATATTATCATTTTTATTTGCTTCTGAAATTGACTAAATGTATTTAGAAAGATTTAATTTCGGCTGAAATCAAGAATTAACATTTCATAAGCTATTTCTTAGCAACCACTGAAAAAATGCACGTATTACAAAGGAAATATTAATATTCAAGCAGTTCCTTAAGCTTTAGCAACATTTTTAACTTAAATGAACAACAGAAGACGAATTGTTGTAGATGAACATTCCATGAATATAAGACCTTTAAAATAAGAAATGTATTTAGAATTTTCACTGCACGCTTCTAGATGAATACACAGTATATAATTACAAGCCATAACTAGTGTGATAGATGCATCTCGCGTAGCTCGCGTAGCTGTGATTGATTTGAATATTTTGATCACTCCTACAGGTGTTCTATCATTTCCAATCAACTATTTACATGTTTAAATTGATCTGTAGCTGGCTACGTAGCTATAATTTTAACATGACGAATTCATGTTCGTTACTTAAGGAACAAATATTCAAATTACCAAACAATATTCCTTCTTTCCTTCGTGTCAAAACATTCTTTTATTAACGATTTCAATGAAGTATGTTAGAAAAATGTAATGTGGATGAAAACCAGTTATAACTCAACTTAGATTTGACGATACTAATGTTTTTCTTACTTTCCTGATTTTTTCTTTATAATAATACACAAAAATCTATGGATTGCGGGCAAATCAATGCGATCCGCTTTCTGCGCAACGTTTTAGAGCCAAAGAGGACGCGTACTGGAACTAATTCAAACATTACCGTAGACTCGAAACACTAATCGCTAATAAATCATCAGCTATAAGGAATAAATGCGTGATTCGTGCATTCTATGGCCGTTAGCACACCTCACAAACGGACAAAATTGCATTAAAATGCGAAACTTACGGTAATAATTCCATTCATTCACATTGGAACATTTATAATGTTATTACCAATGGAATAACTGGTTATGCGCTATCAGCAGTTGAATACAAGGTGTTTGTTTGTGGATATTGGGGTTTAAACACTTTGTACAGTTAAACACTTTGTACAGTTATGATTAATACATTAAATAAATTACTAACTCCAACAGTTTTTGCTAGGAGCATCCTTTTTTCAGACGTTGAAAAATTCAAAATAGAAAAATGTTTGTGTTCATTGGTTGCAATTTGTTGCCAATGCCGCTATTTGGGCCCTCTCAAGAGAGGCCCTGTTTAAGGGATCAGTACGGGACTGAATGAATGAACAATTGAATGAATTAACAATTTCGGTGACGAATGTTTAGAAAGTTATTCGAAAATATGTACAACCACATCAGTTATTTCAGGCTAAAAAGCCTAAAGCCCTCGAAATTGAACAATTTTGAACCTGCAGAATAAACTGTTTGAGTTGCTCTTTTTCTTTACATAGATTCCTTATCGTTCTAGGTTTCATTTATTAAAATCTGCAAGTAATTCAAACCCCGATATTCATTTATAAACGGTTCCTACAACGTTCATTTGTCATACTACGTTGACATTTTTGTTAAAAATGTATAAAAAGAAGACTTTGACTCAAAAAAATGTAATAATATCAATTTAAAGTGTCTGTCTCGTTTAGTCTGACGAAATTCTTTCGGAAGGCAAGTCGTGTATTAACAAATTTAGTAACGAATGTTTGAAAAGTCGAACAATAATGTCCGTATCGTTTTTAGTTTTTGCACGCAAAAGGCCCCCGAATAATGCAAAAAATGAATATTTTTAAGTATGAGGATAAAACTGTTTGAGTTGCTCTCCTTTTCAGATATTAATTACGATTCTAGGTTTCCTATAATGAATTCTATAAAGTGTTAAAACCCCGATATTTATTTATAAACAATCCATCGTACGTTAATTTGCGGAGATGCATAAAATTAAGACAAATAAAACAAAGTTTAAAGGACAATTTCGAGCAGTTCTCATTAAACCAGAGAAATATAAGTAGAATCACCAAAAAGAGAATGTAATAATCTTCTAAAATTGGTTAAATTTATTTATAAGCAATGAATTTTGACTGATCTATATACAATTTAGCAACAAAAATCCAGAAAATGTTATTTAAACTTGAATAATGTTTTTACACAAGTATTTCAACGATTAGAGTACAATTTCGAGTACTTCTAATTGAAATAGAAAAATATAAATAACATCATCAAAAAGAGGATGTAATTGTCTTTTAAATATGCCTAAATTTGTTTATAAGAAACAATTTTGACTAATCTACAAGGAAATTTGTAATTCATTACAAGAAAATGTGATATAAATTGAAATAATGTTTTTACGCAAGAATTTCTAAATTTTCTGCAAACTTTCGAACACTTCTTATAAAGATGGAGAAATATGAATTATATCATCAAAAAGAGGAATTAATTAGGTTCTAAATAAAGCTAAATAGTCCCTGCTACGTTAATTTGCAAAAATAAATAAGACAAAATCTACTCAAAAATTGAAATAACTTGTCTTTAGAGAGCCTTTCAGGTATAGTCCGATGAAATCCATTCGGAAGGCAAAGGCATGTAGGTAAAATTGTTTGAGTTGCTCTTTCATTTCATATATTAATTAATATTCTACCATTCTACAAAGTGTTAAAACTCCAATATTCATTTATACAGAGTGTGTACAGGTGTCGAAATTTTCATTAAATATGTATAAAAATAAGACCCGACGGTGGATCCTGGACGTAAAAAAATGGGCAGAACGGAAACACGGTGATTGCTGGTTAACACAGATCATTACTGGACACAGCGTTTTCCGATCATATTTATTTAAAATCAGGAAAGTTATAAGCGAGAGATGCGTCCACTGTAACGGTTTTGTCCCTGATGGTCCAAAACACACGCTGATGGAGTGCCCTGTCTGGAATGAGAATAGAGAAGTCCTGCGACAAGCTGCCGAATGCGAAATATGCCCTGAAATCCTTGGTGAAAAAATAATTACTAATCGAGTAGCGTGAGAAGCCCTGGTGGAGTTTAGTAGAGGGATACTATCGCGAAAGCATAGCATGGAGTCTTCCACGGAAAGCCAGAGGAAATTCATTCGGAAGGCAAGTCGTGTTTTAACAAATGCGGTGAGGAATATTTCGGAAGTCATAGGAAAAGTCTTGCAATTAAGTACGTATCATTTCCAGTATGTTACAGTCTGCAAAAGGTGAGCACATTGGACAATGTTAAGCCTATCGGCTTACAATTAGTTTGAGTAGCTCTTTCATTTCATATGTTAATTACAATCCTACGTTAGATATAGATTCTACAAAGCGTTAAAACGAAGATATTCAGTTTTAAACAGTGTCTAAAACGTACGTTAGTCGAAATTTTCCATTTTAAATGTATCGACTTAATAAATGTAACAAATCACTTCAGCGAGTCTTCCCTGATGAAATTTGTTCGGAAGGCAAGGCGTGTATTAATCATTCCCGTGACAACTATTTGGAATGGCCAAGGAAAACTATTGCAATTTCGTCAGTATCGTTCTTAGTTATTGTAAACTAAAACGCTTGTAATTTGTAAGAAACATGTTATTCTAAGTTACATATAATAAATTCTACGAAGCTTTAAAACCCCGATAATCATTTATAAACTGATATTTCAAAGTCATGTTTCCTCCTCCCCCACAACGAAGTTAGTACCACCTTAGTTTACTGACATTTACCTTAAAAGTATAAATAAAAAAGGCAACTTGCAATGTTAAGCATATAGGTAAAACTGTTTGAGTTGCTCTTTCATTTCATATATTAATTAATATTCTACCATTCTACAAAGTGCTAAAACTCCGATATTCATTTATACAGAGTCTGCACCACGTTCAGTTGCCGATATTTTCATTAAATATGTATAACAATAACACAATATTGACTTTAAAAGTCTAATAAAATAATGTTAGAGAGACTTTCACGGAAAGCCAGAGGAAATTCATTCGGAAGGCAAGTCGTGTTTCAACAAATGCGGTGAGGAATATTTCGGAAGTCATAGGAAAATTCATGCAATTAAGTCCGTATCATTTCCAGTATATTACAGTCTACAAAAGGTGAGCACATTGGACAATGTGGACAATGTGCAATATTTCGGAAGTCATAGGAAAATTCTTGCAATTAAGTCCGTATCATTTCCAGTATATTACAGTCTACAAAAGGTGAGCACATTGGACAATGTTAAGCCTATCGGCTTACAATTAGTTTGAGTAGCTCTTTCATTTCATATGTTAATTACAATCCTACGTTAGATATAGATTCTACAAAGCGTTAAAACGAAGATATTCAGTTTTAAACAGTGTCTAAAACGTACGTTAGTCGAAATTTTCTATTTTAAATGTATCGACTTAATAAATGTAACAAATCACTTTAGCGAGTCTTCCCTGATGAAATTTGTTCGGAAGGCAAGTCGTGTATTAATCATTCCAGTGACAACTATTTGGAATGGCCAAGGAGAACTATTGCAATTTCGTCAGTATCGTTCGTAGTTATTATAAACTAAAACGCTTGTAATTTGTAAGAAACATGTTATTCTAAATTACATATATTAAATTCTACCAAGCTTTAAAACCCCGATAATCATTTATAAACTGATATTTCAAAGCCATGTTTCCTCCTCCCCCTCAACGAAGTTAGTACCACCTTAGTTTACTGACATTTACCTTAAAAGTGTAAATAAAAAAGGCAACTTTGGCTCAAGAAAATGCAATAAAATCACTTTACAGTCATTTATAACATTATTATCAGATAGTAAAACCAAAAATCTTACAAAGATGTGAGTATAATGACTGATGATCGTTGCATCGACTTCTCTTTTCTCGTTTCAATAAAAATATTTTGACTTTACAATCAGTGCAATAAAATGCGTTAATTGCTTGATGAATCGCTTCATCAGTTCATTCGCATTCACATGCACCTGCACCCACACGTATCTCGCTTGTAATAGCCCGAAATAAAGCGCAGATAACCCAACCTCAAAAACATTTTAAAAAAGCTCGCGAATAAATTGCATTCCAACACTCAGCGGACTGCTCATATCGGGTGATAAATTACGCGCAAATTTTCGGTTTCCCCCGGATCATTAAGCATACCGACCATGCCACAGGCAATGGCCAAGGATCCAAGGCTTTGTGATAAAGTAAAGTGATACACACGCATCTTGCAATAAAATCGCGCGTAATTTATTTGAAAGAAAAAGCCGGCTGGTTTTGTGCATAAAAAGGGCCTCCAGCGAGAGTGCAAGTTTCAGTTTCACTTAATGCTCGCACAGTTTGAGGTTTACGTTTACTTTATTGCACGCGTTTGCGCATGTATACGGTATTGGGATATAAAAGTGAAATAAAAACATAAAAACCAACTTAAAAGTAAAATTGAAGTAATTTTATGGTGTAAATTTGAAGTATATAACTGTTTGTTTCAAAATATTTTGTGACGCCTTTTTAAGATGTTTCAAGAATCGAATATTTTTAGTGTTTGTGCGTTTAAAGATCATAAAATGTTGGAGTTTCAATGTCAGTTGGAAATTAATTAACTGTATTTAGAAGATCTTTGCAGTTTTAATAATTAATAATAAATAATTCTTTAAGGCTATCGACCTTTAAGATCTGTCCGATGTGAAAGTACATTTGGTTTTTTACAACTTCGTGGCGGTCACTAGCCGCGGTTCCCGCACGAAGAACAAACAAATATCGACATCCGCCGAAATCCTAATCATCTAGACATAAACATCCCGAACGCCGAGGAGTCGAAATCGTCACCGGTAGTCGTGACTCTAGCGTTGCCGCGGTGACGAACCAAGGAATGGTCGCGTCTGTTGTGGAGCGCTACCACAACATCAACCCCAGCTGCACGCTGGAGTAGTTTTGTTTAATGCAGGTCAGTGAATTACCACCTCCAGGTGTAGGTTCCAAAATAGGAACTTTATTGATATCTGAAACGTTCCGCACAGCGGATCTGTGTGCAGTGATTATGACAACGCTACTGATTTAAGTTGAAACCTGTCTAGGCTAAAAACGCAGTAGGACGCTGTTGTTTATAAAGGGTGTTAGGCAGCCTCTAATAATGACTAATAAATATGCTTCTCGCGGCAGCGTCCTCACCTCCATCTTTGATGCCCTCCGGGGTATAAATCGGAGAAAATATAAGATAGAGAGGCACATGTTATATTAGTGACCTTGTTTAGTTCAACCAAATTTGTTAGATGGCGCTAGTAAGTAATCGGTTATATTCGGCGTTTCCGACCAGCAACGAGGTTTGAAATGTTAATAAACAGTTTCGCTTTCAACCACCAGTTTTCCCAGAGACACAGGACTGTTTTCAATGTTAGTTTTCAGGATAAAACCTGAAGAAATTTGTATAATAATATCGCAGTTGTTAGGTTGATGCTTTTTCCATAGATTTGAGAACTGAATTCTTGTATAATTACTGCATTGTATAGTGTAATGAGTAGACTTGTCAAAAAAAATATCGATATTGATAGATATCGATATATCGGCCTCAAAATTTCGATATTTATCGATTATTTCATTTTCCATAACATTGATATATCGATATCGAAATTTATAATATCTTTCTGACATCTCATTGACGTAACCGCCATCTGAGAAGTATTATGAGAAGTTCAAAATTGGCAATTTTTCTTTTTAGGGACACATTTTAGGTTCTATATAATAATTGTTAATCCATTGGTCTCTTTTTGTTGGAATCATAAGATTAAGATCAACATCGATTTTTTGCGAATATTGCAATATTGCAGACTGATCTATGTATGCTTTATTATTATTGTTAGTATTACTTTAAATGTCGATTTTCGTCGTTATCAAAAGATTAACTATAACAAAGAAAAATCAGGGATACAGGTTAGGAACACTGCTGCAACCGGTGTATGAGTCCGTGATTCCATGTGAATTAATCATCACTGCAGATTGTGGAACAGTAATTAGCCCTGAAAACCATATACAGATGGCGCTGCTGTGGAATTTTGATTTGGTTGATATTGACAATATCGATATTTCCAAGACGATATTTGGGAAAATTGGAAGTATCAATTTCGAGAAATATCGATATTTCATCATCGTCTGACATGTTTAGTAATGAGTCGTGTATTTTTGGCTAGTCCATGGTTAACATTTGTTGCGAAGTATATTCGAAATGTTTCGTAAAGTTCATTAATTAATTCTCAACCAATATTTGTATGTAAATCGAAAAATAAATTAATAACTCTCGTTGAAAAGACGAGTAACAAATTACACTCTAAACAAACATCAATAAATTACCTACATCATAGAATAACGCATCGATCCATTTCATTTCAATGTTTCACGCATTGTCAAAATATTACTATTACTACATTGCAACCACACGCCACACACTGCTGCCATACACACACCAGGCTCATATTTCATCAAATCCATTTCCCAATGCAGCTTTCTTTCTTCTTTCCTTTTCCACCCGTTCCGAATCTTTATTTCCTTATTTAGAAAATTACAGTGTTACACGTACAAGCACATGGCACGCATGCACTTGCCAGCAGCCGGTAGTTACACTGTTTCGGCGTAGCACTGACTTTGAGGACGCCTCAACCGACACAACCGAACAACAAGAAATGTTATTTATTATGCGCATGCTTTATTACGCCGGCTGCGTGTAATAAATATATTCGGCCCGGCTATTGTGGGATAGGAGCGCGACCGAAAATCGAAATTTGATTTCGACTTGAGGGGCCGTTGCGTGAAGAGATCTACCAGCGATCTAGCGGGAAGAGAGAAGCATGCAATGGTTAAATTAAATGATCGTTAAGTACCACGTATGATGGGAGGAACGGCCCCCGAAGAGATATTTTCAATTATGATAATAAAATATCGTGGCATGTTGATGGTATCAATATTTTTAGACCTTCCAATTGTTCTCAGAAATATAGCTTCAACGCAACTTACAATTAGGGAAAATGCAAAAAAAAACGGTTTAGTTTTAACACCTCACACTTTTAACTAGTTTTAACTGTTTCTAAGTGAAAATGGCAAATAAACAAATAAAAAAGCAACAACTCGAATAGATTTTTGTTCCAGGTTTCATTTTTCCCCTTTTTGAATATAGTAAATAGATATCAGAATGCTATGTAAAAATGGAAGGAGCTAACAAACTGACCCCCATCTAATCAGTTAGTTTCCAGACTCGACGTGTTAGACAATATTATGAAATATCGATATTTATCGAAATCCATATTTCCAATTTTTCGATATATCGATATCGAAATATCGTCTTGGAAATATCGATATTATTAATATCGATCAAATCGAAATCCCACAAGAGCGCCATCTGTATATGGGTTTCGGGACTAATTACAGTTCCCAAAAATCTTCAGATATCATTAATTCCCATGGAATTTGGGACTGATACACCGGCTACATCAGTGTTCCTAACCTGTATCCGTGATTTTTTTGTTATGGTTAATCTTATGATAACGACGAAAATCGATATAT
>JAODAC010020407.1:0-19269 GCA_027575185.1 Mimaenictus wilsoni | reverse complement strand
CTGAAGATCTTATTGAGCTTGGCTTCTTCATATATATGGCTGCGATCTTTATTTCGGCCTGAATTCTGGCCAATTTGCTTGCTTCATCTAAATGTGTTCGCTTACAATTTGATTGAGTTGGACGCATTTTATTAGGAATATGTACGTAATGTTTCGCTTTGAAATATCCATGCTCGGAGTTTCATTGAATCAATATAATAAGACTTACTGTATCAACATTTATTATTAATACATGGGCAAATTTTACAAATAAACAATCGAAGTAAACTAAACCATTTCCATATTTTTGCAATTAACAAAAAACTTCTTGTAACCCTTCATCAGGGACTATAAAATTTTATAAAATCTGAATATATGTCCGAAGAATTGTGCATGGTATAAATAAATTCTTCTCTCCTCAGATGAATGATAAACCTATTGTAAAGATATTGTAGATAAACGTATTGTAGTAAGTCAAATTAATGTTTTTGAAAACTTCCTGAATGTACCCTATTAGAGAAAAACGGATGAAAAAAAGCTAGTGAAATATTTTTTCTTATCTATTTTTAGCAAAATGAAAATCTGTTAGTGTTGGGATTACGCTGGTTTTGTGCAATATCATTGTGCACAAGCCGTGATCCGTGCATTCGGCCGTCGCACGTCCACAGTCCAGTCCAGTAGCTGTGAAAAAGCGGCGATAAGAATTCCATTTGCGGAGTTTTCCCATTTCAGCGATTCGCTGTCCGCCTGCCATTTCATTTGCGATTCGTCGCATTTTCCATTTGTATTGGCAACTCGTCTATCAACCCTCCCGGTCGTGTCTCATCACTAACTCTGCACGCCTACTGCGCACCCAATTTCAATTCATGGTAAATGCGAAAATTGCAATTTCATTTCATTCCGAACTGTATAGAAATATGAAAAGTTCAAGCACACAAGTCGATGATGTATACAACTGAACGGCGTTTATAGAAATAAATTCTCACTCAAACTAAATTGAAAATGTCATTGTTATTGTTTGAGAACTAGTTTTAATTTAATTTGAATCGTATTAAATTATGTACGGATTTTTAACCGCCTTCAAAAAGTGCTTACACCGCGCCCCGTTGCCATGAGAAGATATCTGCGTATCAGCTCGCAGCGATCAAACCCTCATTAAACGTTTCCAAGTCGCGTCCGTAAACGTGAACGGCAGTGGAAAGGCTTTACACTTCAAGCTTCAAGGTTTCGTGCCTTTTGGGCGCACGATGGCGCTTGGCTGCGCAGATAAGCGCTGCTCAGATAATAGGCCACCCGCTCGTCGTTGGCGCACGTATGGCGCATGCACTGTGGGCTGCCGGGCGCCCACCTCCTGGCGACGGCCGGGATTGTAAAGTTGAAATTGGTTTAGCGCGAAGCGAAGATGGTGAGAAAGACGTGCGATTACCGCCTCCCATCCCCAGTCACAGTGCGCCGAGTCGGGAATAAGCGAGGGACGTGGGCGGTGGGGAGAATGAGGGCGGTTTGGAATGGGAATGCGGCCAAGCTTCGGCAAAACGAGATTAGCGCCAGTTGCGGAACTGTCGAAGTGGAACGCGGTGCCGCCCCCGGCACAAGCACTCCCCGGCCTGGCCGCCACCCGATAGAAGTCTCTGGAGAGACGCTTTGTGCTCGAGTAAATCACTCATTAAAACTGACGTTGAGGGGACGCGCGATATTCTTTTTTTTTGTTATATCATCAAGATGGTCGTTCTATTCTACTATAAGATGAAATATCAATATATCAATAAATATTTAATTCATTATATTTTTTTGTTAAAATTTCCAAATAGAGGGATCGTATGCAGAAAAGCCTTTTCAAGAAGTAACCTAAATTTTTATTTGTTTTTGATTTCTTAGCATTTCTTTCTTTCTTCTTTAGCATTTCTTAGAGTTTTTTGCAAGGGTGGTCGAATCATATGGCTCTTTTGGGAGTGAGAAGCGTAAATTGTCAAAAATGTATCTTTAACAGTACTTTTTGCGATGGAGACGAAGAAATATTTTTACAATTTTGCATGTTGCAGTCAATTGAACTCATTCCTCTGGGCCTGGGGGGATTTAATTTTTGTATTTAAAGTAGAGCTTTTATTGCTGTTTCCCATATGTTTGTGTTGTCCTTACTTCCTTTCCATTTAAGGCCCTTTTCATCCAAGTTTTCCTTAATCTCCGTTTCCCATTTTTTCTGGGTCTTACCCGTTTCCTTTTCATTGTCTTTCTAGCGTCTCTCACCTTCTTAGCTTGTTTTTACCCATCCATCATAATCATATGTCTTTCCTCAATGTACTTCTCAACATTTTCGGATCCTAATTTTGTCTATCATCTTGATGTCTAGAATTTTTCCCGTTACCTTCATTTTAACTGCTATTACTTCTTGCTTATCTCATGTTGGTGTAATACCCATGTTACTGCACCACAAGTACGGATTGGCCTCATATCTGCACATCGCGAAATACGCGCCATTGGTTGAGTCCTACCTCAAATTGATTTCAGCAGCTTGATTTCCAGTGGCACTTAAAATTACTTCTATGTATTTATTTGTATTTATGTACAGGTTCGTGGTTTTGCCTCTTATTTGAATATTTATATTGGTGTTATTTTTACTACATTCTTTTGCAGTTTGGCTTTTCATACATTCAAGTAATGTATTAATTAGTATTAGTACTAGATAACCGTTTATTTTTTGGCATTTAACAATATCCTTACAAAAAGCATTCGCCAGTAGACATTTACATTACATCAAAATAAAAATAAAACTCAACAATAATTTACTACTAATATTTACAACCAATATAAATATAAATAAAATACAACTGTTGTATTCCACCCCACTGTATTGAGTTATACTTCTCCTCCTATTAATTAGTATTAAACCCAAAATAGTTTGTCGGCGTATTTATGTAATACAATTACAAATGTTATTCAATGAGTAAAATGCAAAAGTATTTTACACTTTATACCTTTTTTCTAACAATTTGATAAAGAAATGGTTTGCCTTGATAGAATTAATTTTCCTATTGAAATTATCTAGCACCTAGCTTAACAAGAGCAATTATTTGAGCTAGTTACAACTACAATTTGATTAGGAAAAATTTAGATGAAAAATACATGGTAATATTGGCTTTTCCATCAAGACTTATTGGACAATATTTCATCTAACATTAAACATTCCACGCCTGGAATTGAATAATATTTAAAATGCTGGTGCAATGTATTTAATGTTTTCATTTTAAATATATGAGATGTAGTACATTTTAACTTTCATATTATAAAGCTAAACGTAATCCGTATAGTAAATTGCCTAATATGTACTTCAACCCCAGGAAATCTCAACATAACCTACAATATTTGTATACAACTTTGTCGGCGAAAATTCTACACCAGTTTTGGCAATTCTTTCAAAAGAAGTATTACAAATAATTGATAACAAAATGACGAACATGGTACATTGTCAACTCTGGATGGGTAGCGTAAGTTGAACATTCATTCACACCTATAGTTTTATATCAAATACCCATTTTCCAGTTGGAACCCTATATGACCGAAACATTCATAATAAACTCATTTCGCAAAATGGGCGAGTCTCCACTGAATGTCAAAGTCATGCGAAATAAATTCACAGGCGAACCGGCAGGCTATTGTTTCGTACATTTTGCCACCGACGAAGAGGCCATCGATGCAATGCACAAATTAAATGGGAAACCAATTCCAGGCACAACTCCTCCAGTAAGATTCCGTTTAAACAACGCAAGTAACACGGGCAGATCACTTCTTGATAGGGAATTTTCTGTCTGGGTTGGTGACCTAAGCCCTGATGTAGATGATTACAACTTGTACAGAGTATTTTCATCCAGATACAACACAATCAAAACAGCTAAAGGTAGCCACTCTTTTTTAAATATTCAATATTGCATTAATTCACCACAACTAATTATTTATTTCTAGTTATAATTGACAGTAGTGGCTTCAGTCGCGGTTATGGTTTTGTTCGTTTCGGCAGCGAAGAAGAGCAAAAAGACAGTTTGATTACGATGAATGGTTATATTGGCCTCGGCTCGAAAGCGTTAAAAATCTGTAACGCTGTTCCTAAACCAAAAGGCTCCACATCAGGTGATAGCAATTCAACTCCTAATCTATCCTCAACAACGAGTAGTGGCACTGATTACTCTCAATATTATGATGCAACGACTGCATATTGGCAGAATTATGCCAACTGGCAGAATTATTACGATCAGAGTGGTGGCGGAGGTGATGGAATGCAAATGAATGATAACACGCAGTTGTCAGCCAATGTTAACATTATGGAGAAGGCAATGGACAATGATTTGGAGCTGGTTGAGCATAGTTCGCCTTTGGATATTGAGAAGATGAATAAGGAAACTATCGAACAAGATGTGAACCTCTGGGGCGCTTTGGAGAGCTCATGTTGGTTACCATGTGAAGTTTTCGAGGTTGCTTAGAGGTATGATGCATTCTTTTAACATCATTTCTACTATGTTTTAAATAAACTGACTTTTAGTAGTAATTGATAGTTTCATCTATTTCCCTGTTAATTTCGACCTAGTAGCTCCATCTGACAATATTGTGTAAAGTTAATTTTCAAATTATTAATTTTCATTTCAAGATTTGCACATACTTAATATAACGAAGGGCATATTACGGGAGGATTAACCTCTCTAAATAGCAAATGTACCGTTTTTAAATAAAATGTTGTTCAGTCATAGTTTACTTACACAGGTTCAGCGATGAGACAGTAACAATAGAGTTGCAATTACAGATTATAGTTATAAAATAGTTTGATTTGAATCACAACTGAAGAGTTCAGTCGCTAGCTAGCCTGAACACAGTTATAAGAGAGAAATGATACAATTACAATTTAGTACAATTTAAGTTTGTAAATTAATAAATAAGTCAAAAACATCCATTTCAAATTATTGTAGTGATGTTATTTTGAAGAAATTTGAACAAAAACTAGGTACTAAATGCAATTCAAATTTTTAGTCTATAATCCATGAACCTGAAAATCCTCCTGTACCATTTCCCTTTTTCAATCCGTTCACTTGAAGCCAAATTTTGAGTCCAACAGCGACACATTTGAGAAAGTAGGCGAATTACAAAGCTCTAAACAAGTCGCGGTTAAAAGCTCATTTGGATAATTATACTTATCGCGAATCACATTGATATCGTTGAATGCAGATTTCATCAATAGGTACAAACAAATGCGCCCCTACAAGTTAATCAGGTAAAATTTTGAAGAAACAAGAAGAACACAGTTTAAATTCATAAATACGCAAATAACCTATAAAAATATCACATTTTCAGGTTATCAAAAACTACTAGCTCTCCAAACCTCTGATATTAATGCATTTATTGTACAAACTATGAACAAAATATTAATGTAGAAAACGAAATAATAAACACCGTAAAACTCTCCGAAAAGCTGAAAAAATCAACTACAATTCTCAAAAAGGCGTTCCATCCTCTCCACACTCACCACTCAACTTTAACAAACAGACGCTCATTGCAGCGCTACGCTCAATTTGCCGATAAACAATCGCCGCCGGTATATTTAGCTTAGAATATACAAGGCTGAACCTAGTAAATAGCTTAGTAGTAAAATAAATTATGTAGCGGATTCTTTTCGCTCCTATTTTCTCTTCTTACACTGGCTAAACTGAGTCAATAGCAACAATATTCGTCGCTGTATTCTCCACCACGTCACCTATATCGTCAAATGGCAATACAATACAATCATCCGAAGATAGCTCGGACTCCTGGATACTCGACATCGTAATATCCACAACCGCACCATCATCGATAGTACTTTCTTCTACGGCGTGTGTTTCATCGGTGTGTTCAGCAACGGAATCGTTAGAGTCGTCTGTTATGATGCTCAATTCTTCAGTAGATTGACACGTTGTACCTTTCTCAGTTTCCACAGACTTTTCCTGTTCTTCGATCACCAATGTTTCGGTTTCTGTAGTTTCTGCTTCTTGTTCGATGTTGTTGCCAAGAAGAGCTCCCATAACTTCCGGTGGCAGATCGATTGGTATCTTCTCCCCAGCTTTACCAATCGTAAATGCTTTGTATACTTCTTGCCCACTTTCATCTATCGATGTTGATAAAACAACAGAACCCTCAACACAATCTTCGGAGTTTGTATCTTCTGTTTCTAGTATGGTATCTTCTTCTATGATTGTATCTTCCTGTACGGTTTCTTCCATATCTAGAATGCCTTCTTGAATTGTTACTTCTGAATCATTCGGTATGATTATTTCCTCGTCTTCGAAGATTGTTTCATGAACTGGAGCATCATCTTCAATATGTGTATTCAGTATTTCTTCCATTTCATCCATTGTTATGTCTCCTATACGACCAATTTCATCTTGGTCATTATCTATACTCTGTGATACTGAATCAGTTCGTTCTTTCTGAATATTGGACACAAGTGAAATATCTTCTGAATTTATAAATAGGTGTACGGATGAACTAATCTCATCATCAACATCCACATATTCAGTATCCTCGGTATTTGCCACCCTGTCAGATCTTAAATCTACTTCACAAGCTTCCTTTTGTGTGCTGGTAGCTAGAGGAATATCCTGTGAAGATATCAAGTCATCATTTAACACTTCCGAAGAGGAAGTAACATCAGTCTCTTTTTCAACATCTATAACCGAGTTTTTCGTACTCTCCTCATTATCTGAATCTCCTAACAGACTATAAACCCCCTTTTGCAGTTTCGCCTTCAACGCCATCCTTGCATCTACCTCCTCCTTATTCAAAATTCTCACGCGCCGTCGCTTACGTTTACCCTCACGTTGTCGATCATTCTCCTTGTTCTTACTCTCACTCTCCTCCTTTGCAGCACGTTCAGCACGCTGCCGCTCTTTAAAATCTTCAACGTCCTTCTTGAGTACCTCCTTTCGCGCCTTCTCCATCTCCTCCTTGGCAAGATCACGCTCTAGGTCGGTCAAATCAAAGTGGATGGGATTCATCAATGCACGATCTACTAACGCTCGATTAATCCGCTCTTCTTTACTGAATTTCATCTTCAACTCACGCCGACTCCTCCCCGGAAAGATGCCACACATCAACGCGAAATCCGTGCCAAGCGTATTCAATGCCTTGTAGAATCGCAGGGTCTCTTCTTTACTCCAATCTTTTGCTCGTTTCGGCCGCTTGAAAACACCGTAACATTCATCGAAATCATCGCCATCAACGATATTCGAGTTTTGCAGCTTCTCACGATCGCGCTTGACGCTTTTATTCTCAACGTAGAGGGATTTTTCGTCGACGACAATCTCACCATTGGCGCCTATCGTGATTTGTGGGGCTGGCACCGTGTTTTCTTCATCACTTTGTTCGGCATCTGCATCTGTTGTGGACTCTGGTGGTGGTGGAGCATCATCAACGTCTTCTTCACGCTGAGAGATGATCGATTCAGAGTCGGAATCTTTTCTTTTTCGTTTTTGACTGGAAAATAGTAATATAATATAACAATGTAATAAACTTAAGTTAACAAGAATAAACTTTAAATAATTGAGAAGAATTAATAGTTGGTTGTTTAAACGATTTGAAAATAATTTTAGAAGTTATTTACCTCATTGGCGAACCAGTCGGATTATAAAAAATGAGATCAATCATGGTTAACCGTTGTTTGTCAGGCGTACCATTACGGAATTTTAATTGAAATTCACGTCGTGCCTCTGCCAACTTTCTACTCTGCTCCGTACGCCTACATTTTCTCTGGATAACCATGTTAAACTCCTGCTTCTTACGTGGACTGCAGTAACCAGGCTCTTGAACTACAACTGCAGGTGATTCAGCAGGTACTGCTGCCACTGCAGTGGCAGCCACCGAAACCGAGGAACATACCGAATCATTACGCTTCCGACTCGCCTTGTAAGTCGACTTCTTAGACTCATCCTCTGATTCACTCGCACTGCCAATGCTGAAGCTCGGACGGCGTTGACCCAGTCGAGGGACGGCCTTAATTCGGGCACGATTCATATACTTGCTCGGGCTACACGCCGGCGGAGGTCGTGCCACCTCATCGCAGTTATTCTCCATGCTTGGGCCCAATGGCAACTTAGTGATACCTTTAAAGATCAAAGTTTATCAACTTTTTGTAAACGCTGGCAATTTCAACTTTATAACGCATTTACTATCATATTTATACTCGTAACACACAGTTTAACAGTTTTTATCTTATTAAGAATCTAAATATACATTTGCTTACCAAGCACACTGATCTCCTTATTGATGCCCTCTTTAAATGGACTATGTTTAGAGATACTCGGCGGTGAGGAAATCGTGGGTGACATTGCAGAGCAATTGGCATTTTCAGGTGGAGATGGTTCCTCCTGGACTTTAGGAACTTCCGGTTCATCGTTGGTAGATGATATGATTGCTGGTGTGCTGGTTTTCTGTATTGCTTTGAGTGATATCGCAGGTTTGATAAGTCTACGTCGATTAAAGACAGGTTGGATTGGTGCAGGGCTGGTTGTGCTAGTTGTGGTGTCTTGTTCAGCTTTTCCGGGTGCAATATTGGCCTCACCTATACTATCATTTGTCTTACGTAAAGAAAACAAACCTGGTGTTGTGACCTCCCCAACACCAAGTGCTGGTTGATCTTGAGGCAATATTTTTAGGTTATGTTCCTCCGTATCATCCTTTGCAGGGTTTGCTTCGGTGGTGGGTTTTCGTCGCTGGGGAATATTCGCAATTCCCTTGATTCGTGACCGTCTTGATGCCATGACTGCTGGTTATTCTTCGCAAACGCTCAGTAAACACGTGGTGGACACGGTCTAATACGTTTTGGCGACGCGCACGTTGCACTTCAGAATATACGAGTATATTTATCGGTCTTGAAACGCGTTGGTCCGGCGTACGTGTCGTATTACAGTAATGTTCGTATGTTTCGCACTCGCCGAGACATTATCGCCGCGCACACGACATCAGTCCATATGGTAGCGGTACGGACGCATCGCAAGGACGTGCTACACATGGCCGAAAGTGCAACGCAATTGTAGGGAATTCTCGGTTTGCTCTTCCGATTTCACGCGCGCCGTGAGGAACCACACGAGACGTGCAGCGCCTGACTTTATTCAGAAGTGTGGTACGGCAGTCACGTGGTCGCCGCGTCGACCAATCGCATGCGCGAGTGGTGCGACCGCCGCGAGATGTGAAATTTTCTTGACTTGTTGGAGCACATTACGCAATAACGAAGTAATAATACACCTTTCTAGCTCTGCCTGAATGCCTCACGACGACAGTGTGGTCCAGTTTTGAAATGAAGGGCATGTGGGCAGCATGGACGACTTTCTATTCTGTTTTCATGACAACAATAACGATGAAATGTTTAAATGTAGGCAACTTTTTATCCACATTAATATTATTTAAAAAGGTAACAATTGGAAACTCTGAAAGTTTGCATGGATACAGGGTAACTTTGTGGTCGATAAGTTTATAATGCCCGAAAATTTAGGAAGTACATGGTATAATTACAATCGATTATAGATTTCATTGTAATCTACGTTCCGCTTTGATAAAACTGTGGCAAAATGATATAAATGAAAGTGATGATAAGGATCAAAAGCTTATAAGACTATAACACTCACATGTGTTGATATGTTGAGTTTGAATTATGTTTTCACGTGACTATTTGGAAATGATAAACTATTTTCAACTATTACTCTCATTAAACCAAGGGAAAAACTAGACAACTCCTTTCCCTGGTAAAACCAGGCTGGTATACCAAACTGGCAGTCCCTTCGGGAAAAATATAATATTATTGATATTACTGATAGGCACACCGTGCATTTGACTAAACTGCCCTATCACTTCATTAAGGCCACTTGCACCAGTTAGAAATTCGCCGGCAATGCCTTAAAAAATGGCAACTTCTTCTGATCTTCATATCTTCTGATTTTAATAGTGTATTTTGACCAATTGGACCAGCTGCTTTCCCGCTCTTCAAGTTACCTTAAGCTCCTGCAGATTGAACCTTTCTCCTTCAGTTCCCACATCTTCCAGTCTCGCCATCATATCACCACTTGTCATGAGTTTCTTGAGAACGTGGCATGGTGAAAGTGTAGGGAAATTGAGGAGCAGCAGCTATAATTCTGGTTACCACAGAATCCAAGTGGTTGGTCGGAGGCGACAGGTACATGAGCACACAGGAGAAGGGGATGCTGGCAAGGGGTCGGTGTAGTCCCAATATTTAGGCGACAGGTACATGAGCGGAAAGGAGAAGGTGTAGGTGACTTACTGCGTCTGGGGGAGTGATATATCGGAGTATCTGATGAGAGGGAAGGAGGGGTGATACTTGTAACAAGTGAACCGGAGAAGAATCGAAGAAGGGAATGAACTTATAGTTAACAATCATGTTATTTTATATTGTTTTTATTGACAGATTTCTAGATTTCCTCCAATTTTAACGTTAAAGTAATGATGGTATAAGTTCTTTAAGTTGTTGGAAGCTATTTTTCTCAAGTCACCCAGATGAGATTATCTTTTGGCAGTTAAAAAGGGGTTCTTTAAACGACCACATTTTTTCTATGCCTAATAATTACTAGACCCTTCGTAGTTCTGTTAACAAGCTCCTCCTATTTATTGGACAAATACTATATGTTTAATTTAATTTCAGAACGATGCTGATAGAAAGATTCTATATAATTAGATTTTGAGTTAGGAAGGGTTAAGGGGTTTTAAGATAAGTTAAGTTAAATAAGACGTCTTCCTTAGAACCTATAGCTACAGTTACAATACAAGGGGTCCGCGAGCTACGGAACAATTTATAAACGGCCCAACACGATGATATTATAAAATATTGAGGACCGATGGTATGGAAACATAAGCGTCCTTGAAATATATAATTTTTAGCAGACTAAAAATTATCAAGTATCCTTGAGTCGCTCGAAATTTTCACATCTCTAAAGTACCGATATCAAAGAAACCAATCTACATTTAGAAACATGTTAATAAAATCGGATAATTGGTCGAGAATATTCATATCAAATCATACTCCATATAAACATATATTTACAATAAAACGTAAATATAACTTGAATAAATAATTTACAAAATAAACGTAATTACGCTATCTACAGTAACTAGAGATATCATAAATTCCTACCTATATTTCAATAATCCTAAAAATGATAAGAAAACTGGTAAAAATACCAATCCATGCAGGGCACCTATTATAACAATGCCCAAATACATTCGGAAGTAGAAAATTGTGAAAATTTGCGATGAAGCCTGTGATAACACGATAATACCCAGAAATTTCGTTAGTGTGATGCCCGAAAACACCTGAAACATATGCAATTAATATGGGTTCATCCAGTAAGGCCTAAACATATTTACCGATGCACCCATCATGCCTAATGCTTCTCGAGCACGATCCAACGCTGTTGTCTTTTTACTCATTTCAAAGGCATGCACAATATGACCAGTGAATTCCACGGATATTCCCACAGACTAAACAAAAGTTGATAAGGTACAATTCAGACAATGTTTATCAATTTTGTCGAATTCTTACCATGACTAGATTCACCAATGACACGGCATTCAGTGTAATATCCCAAATGTACATCAAACCAGCTAAGTTGATTGTTATCATCGCAATAACGATGAAAATTGAAACTGCTGAGAATAGATTGAAGCCGGTAATGATAAAAGGCACTACGATGACGACAACCCAGGAATATGCGATGGATGTTAGTGTGTCATACCAGATTGTTAAATATTGTTCGAAGAAAACATAGAAAATACTGTAAAATAATACGTGAAATATTATTCACCAATTTCCATTAAATTAGATGCTTATAGTTAGATACAATGTAGTGGTTCTTTTTTGTTATGAGGTTAAGATTTGTTAGGTTAAATTTTGCTAGGTTAGATTTTTATAATAGTTACCTATAAGGAAAGACTTCAACGCCTGGCATATTGATAGTATTTGTAATATTATCAGCTACTTTTCGGGAAAACTCTAGAGCTTTATAGAAGTTCTTAGAACCAACTAGGACGGTGTGGTATGACATCAAATAAGAAGCGTCAACAACCATTTTGTTATCATCGTCAATATGCATGCTTACAGCCTGTAGAAGTGTCAATTAGAAGGAGATTTACTTAAGTCAAAGTCATCTTACGTCAGCGTATGCCGGATGACCACCTTTGGAGCACCTCGGATCGGGATTGTCATTGAGGAAGAATGGTACATGTTTGTGGTAATAATCCAGACGATCGTCACCTGTTTGGAAGAGGCAATCCTCGCACATGTCTCCTACATATTGATGTGGACAGAAAGATTGATTGCCTGTGAACATGCGGCAACAGTTTTCGGAGGTACTCCAGTCATTGAAGTCATCAATCCAGGAATTCGCAGGACGAGCAAGGCGCGTTATTTCAGGTTGCTGTGATGTAAAGAAGAGCTGCGTAGACATTGATTCCGGGGAACAACCGGCACCTCCGCAGTAGATGTGTTGAACATCATCATCCGAAAAATCAACATTTCCTTTCGTTACCCAATAGACCGGTGGACCAATACCCATCAACGCATTCATGTACTAGATTTAAAATTTGGTTAGGTAAAGTTAACAGGTTAAGTTTAAGAGGTTAGAAGATAAACAGGTTTTAATCAAATTGGTTAACTTTAAAAATACTTACTTCAAAATACTTTAAGACATGACTGTCTTCAGGCATCGACAATTCTTGATCAAGACCAACATCGATTGATGGAATCACAGCAATACTGAATCCCAACCAAGCCGTAAAAACGATCATGATGATATAACGCATGGGTTGTGCCATTACCATCGGAGTAAAATACTTCTGCCAGATTCTTAGCAGCCAACCTTGCGAGATGGTCTCATTTCCACGTTGCATCTTCATCCAGAAGCAGAAATCTAGTCGATTTGCCTAAAAAATAAAATTTAATTGAGCCTCTGATCTTTCTGATTATAAGATCAACTTACCTTTAATCTACGCTCGTCAATAGCCAAAAGAGCAACAAATGCAGTGATTTGCAAACAAAAATCAAAGAACAACGCTGTGGTAGCGAAAATTGCAAAGGTATGTACGGCAGGCATGTCTGAAATCATCCCAACTGCAAAACAGATTATTTCCGAGATACTGGTCAACAACATGCTAGGACCAACCGTCGCCATTGTGTCCCCGATGATGGTTACAATGTCTTTATCGCGATTCTCTCTAAAATGTTCCCAAAATTAAGAAGTCAGAAGAAGGGAAATTTGAAATAAATTACTTGAGATTAGATAGTCGATGATGTGTTTCAACTATAATGTAAATATTATCCACCCCCACAGCAAGGACAAGGAACGGAATCACCTCAATGGTTAACAGAGTTGAGGTAATGCTGGCATAACCGCAGACACCTAGGGAACATCCAACTGAACCTAATACGATCACAATACCACCAACGCCGAGAAGAATCTTTGTGTCCAGAAGTAGAGTACGGAAAGAGTTAATGTGTCCAAGGGTTATGGCGATATATGCGAACATAACCAAGTAACTGATGATTATGGTACCTATAGATGTTTCTCCGACACGGGCAATTTCATCTTCAACCGAACGTTCCGCGCTAAATGCGATGTCTAAGAGACTATCCGATGGTTGTTTTTCCACCCACTTTTTTATGACTTTAATGAATCTGTAAACAAAGAAATAACATACTAAGTATGACCTTAAAATAAATTTAAGGATAACCTCTTCTACATCTAGGTCATATATCAAGGTTGATTAACTGTAAAGAACAAGAACTTACTCTTCCTCCCATAGCATTGCTGGTTCCAATTCTTTCTCATCCAGTTTGTTAGATACCAAAAATGTAAGTGCCACCGCCTGGGCATCTTGGTAATTTGGCAATGTGGTACCACCATAAGCTAAGCCGGGTTCCACAGGCCCACCATAAGGTGCAAGACAATCTGGACTGTAGGGACTCCTTTTAAAATAAAAACAAAATACAAATTTAATAATCCTGTTGTCGGTCATTATGTCCTGACTTACGCTGCACAAGCCAACATTGTGTCAATGTATTCCGTATTCTCTTTGAACGAGTCGATATCATTTTGAAACAAACCAAGAAGTGACTGTACAGTACATGCGTTTATATCTACTGCAGGTGTAAACGCATTCGTCATTGGTGAATAACAGATGTCGGATAATGTGGTACCGTCGTCCAAAATAATATCTTGGACAATTTTTTGGAGAGCGAAAACTTCAAGGAGGAAGTCTTTGTTGAATGCTGGACCTACTTCAACTCTTTCGTTGTTCTTTTTTGTGTACCAAAACTGAAAATAAAGTATTTTCAATTTTCCCGTCAAATATTTTAGGCACCGTTAATACTAGTACCACTCACCCAGGACGACGAAAGAAAACTTGCAACATTTAAACATAACATTCAGAGGCACATTAATGGAGGAAAGTGCGTGGAAGGTATATGGAGAAGAAAAGCTGATAACAACGCAGCAGCCAAAGACCAAAGATTAACGGTTAGATCGAAACTGTGATACCTGCACCAGGTTGAAAACGACATAGCAGTGATTACATGATGGGGATGAAGAGCGGTAGCGCGTCAAAGAGCTGAATGAAAGTATACAATTGAGCAGGCCAAGACCCAAAGAGGCTTGCGTTGCCAGAGTAATATACTTATTTAGACTATATACCAAACAGTGCAGACAATCGGGATGAGACCTAGATATATTGGCGATAGAGAGCTGAATGTGGCTGATAAAAGACTGATAGCTAGAGCACGGTGTGGATCTGAAGAGAGGGGATGGAAGGTGTGGATGGGAGATAAATATGTCAGGTGTATCCTATGTGGAAGGGGGAGGGATTCCTGGGAGCATGTTGGGAGTGATTGTATAGGAATGAAAGAGGAGTGGGCGCGTGATTGTCAGGGGAAAAAAAGGGGAGTGAAAGAGTGGCTGAGTGAAGATGGAAGGTGGGTGGCAATTTTGAAGGTGATAACAAAGCGGAAGGAAACAGCGCGGACTGGACTCCTACCTACCATCAACTACGGGGAGGCGTCAAATTGAAGGTACCTATGGAGTGAAGGAGGAAAACGCCGGGCAGAAGGAGTCCTGAGTAAGGATAGGGAGTGAAAGTTCAAAAGAAGTTTAGCGGGTTTGGTTATTTTTTGTTGAAATGATATTTATTTAATCAATTTTTGTTTGATAGTATTTAGTATTTTAAGTTTTACTTGTTACGTATTATAATGAATGTATGTAATGGAAGGGGGGGGGGAAGTAATGTGCCAATAAAGGTTGTCTATTTAGTATAGATTTACGTACTTACATTTGACAATCCTACAGGCTTAATAAAGATCTGATTAGTCCGATAGAAAGGTCCAAAATTCTCATCAAAGAAATCCTTTTCTTGACGGCTACGACTGTTTGGCGATGCCCAAATTTGGACAGGATTCGTCGTAATTTCTATGTAAGTTGCTCCGTAACACAATATTAAAACTAGCCAGGATGCAATCATGATCGTAAACAAACTATTTTTTGCAACAACTAAAATTTCGAACAATCAATAATATATTACAACAGTTTGTATGTATGCTTACATGTTCCCAAAGTTCTAAACATATCCTCCCATAATTTATGGACCTTGTTAACCTTCTTCTCTTCCTCTACGTTCTTGATGTCTTCAGTGCTAACATTACTAATGCACTCCTCTTCATCTGAGTTCCGGTGCCTTCTTTCCACGAACATATAAACAATCAGCATTGCAACAGCCATAATCACCACTAAGACGATTCCTACGATAAAGGTATACCCATTAACACCAGCAATTTCGTAACCAGGTTCATCGGGTTTGAATGGATCCAATGTGCAACTGTCACTGCAATCAATGCAGCTGCAAACATATTCGTCGTTGTCGTATTTTTGACTGCAGGGTAAGGCGGTTAACACGATCATCTTCTCAGGGTCTGGTTTTTCCTCCGAGTTGGACTCGCCATCGTGACGGAATTTCATAGGGAATGGCGAAAAACCACTCTCTTCTCCCATGTAACGAAAAAAACGTTCAGGATTGCAATTAGCGGCACCATGTGATCCACAGGATGATTCCAAGACAAACCCACCGCTTGAGGGTAACGCCACACGCCGACAGGACTCAAACGCATCCTCCATGTACTGATAGTTCAAGTTAAAGGTAATACCCTGAACTATTTCATCGACCACCTCCGTTTCTACGAACGTTCCTTGAATTGGCGAGCACGCCAACTCGCAAGTATACTGAAGAATATTCTTCAGGCAGGTGGGACATCGCTTAAACACATTTGAATACGAGGCCAATTCGAGAAAATTCTTCATTTGTTGCATATCACAACATAGATGAGGATCATCAATGTTTCCCGATTCTTCTAGCTTAGAAGCGAGCACTGGACACATTGTCAAGAATTTCGTAAGGTATGTTTGCTTCAACACTGGATCACTATCGTCTAACGGGAATGGTCCTGATATGTTATTTGTGTTCATATTACCGGATGTCCCGTACATCGCGCATTGTTTTAGATCAGGTATATCTTTGGCCTCCAGTAAGTGCGCTCCGCAAAGGAGCAATGAAACCAACCAAAATTTAACTATAGGAAAATATCTATACACATTTGTCCAAAATCAAATAAAACGATTGACTTACTCATATTGATTTACTAAAAAATAGTTTAAAGAACGTTGTTCACACACTGCATTTCAGATGAAAGTGAGTAAATTTCACATGCGCAACATTTAAACAGGTGTCTGCGTGAATTATCAGTTGGTGTGGTGCTGATAAAGATAGAAATTCGATTGTAATCACTCGCAGGTGTTCGACGAAAAAATATTTCACAGCCGTTTATATCGTTTACTACAGTTATCTCTAAAATTATAAAAATATGCGATTAAAACACTTAAGATTCTACTTGTTCCTTGAATCCTTAAATTCAAAGGTTGTATTGTATGGTAATTTACTGAAGCATTTACTTGTGAAAAATTGAATTCCATATGGCCTTAATTGGGGTTATTTTAAGTTTGCCTCAAGGGTTTCCAAATGTGGGAGCTACAAAACAGTTTGTATTTTTGTATTTAAAGAAACCACCATTTTCAATTTTCGTGATAATGTAATGTCGGGACAAATGTAATATAGTAATAATTCGGGGGGAACCCCTTTGTCAAGAACCGATGGACGCGATGAGGAATGTTTGGAGATGTATTGAGGAAAAATTGACGAATGAAAACTACGGTTGATCTTACGATAGATGACTGTTAAAAAAAGAAACAGTCGTTACTCTGAGCATCGGTTGACGTGGGCCAGCGACGGTTATCGACGGTAACGGCCCCTTAGGAAAGCTTTGAGAGGCGAGGGGTGCCCCCCATAAGTAAAAAGCGCCATGATCGAGCCTAATAAAGAGAGTTCTGATCGGGACCTGGCTGAGTTTCTCTGAAAATATGTGTTCTGCTAAATTCCTCACATCAGACGACGAGGGTAGTCATTCGAAATAATTATTAGTCTAATCGCTCAGCGCTAGCGCGCTGCTTGTTTCGAACGATGTCAATGTTTCTTGTCTTTCAATGAGTTATAATTGTTATTTTTTATGCGTTCTGTTTATGCCTTAGATTTCATTTTAACCCCTTGCCCTACCATTTACTACAGAGTGAGTTAGTAATAAGTGTAGGCGCACATCGAGCCAATCGAAAAACTGCAGGGTATCGCCCGTGGTTCGTGGCGTCGCGACAGTTGCGGTTTTAAATTTGCTCATTCCTTGGACAAGGCTCCATATACTATTGCGCGTATTACCCATAGCGCTATTAGCCGTCACGCGCGCCCTCGCAGCTTCCGCGGATCTTCGTATATCGTGCGACGAACTGGACTCGTCAAAGTAGGGCAAGCGGTTAATAATTACCCGATTCATACAGAATCGTTAGGTTTATTAACAATTTCCAGATGGCTATCACGTTCAATTGCTGGCGCCCTTAATAATGTCACTTTTCAGTGATACGTTATTTCCCAGTCCGCGCATTTTTCTCCGCCAATGATAATGCGGCAATAACCACCCCCGTTTTCTTCATCTTGTCAATTCCACTTGGCAATTCCACATTCCACAGGAGTGTGAGTACGAAGTCATAAATATATCAACGGCACTTCAGAATGTTAAAAACCCGATGGCACCTACCCGACTCGACGGGTAGGTGCCGAAGCCGATGTTCGCTCGCTGTGTGAACGCATCGGGCTTCGAAATTCGAAGCTTGACGAAGCGAGGCGAGGCGACACCGGCGGTCTGACACTCCCCTTATGCACTCCAGGGACACACTGTTCGTCAGTGCTTTGATAGGCAAAATCGGGGCAGATATTCTAAGCGATCTAATATGAAATGCGCTGATGGTAGGTCGAGAGCGGAGGAGTTATGAGAGGATAACTTACGCTTTAAGAATTTTGTTAATAAAACTTTAGTCATTCGTATACTCCCAAACCATCTTGTCTATTATCTATAGCACCTTCTACAATTACATCGAACGGGTAATTCTCGAATCCTGTGAAAAATAAGAGATTCTTGTTTGAGCGCGGGTTGATGTTGCTGTTCGCAATACTATTGAAAGCGTCGCATCGGCCGGCTGTTCTTCACGATACCCTTGTTAACTTCTCGTGGGATATAAATATCCGTTGCAAGAAAGTCCCTTCGACGTGTCAATAAATGTCTTTGGGGTCCCGCATCTAAGTTCATTAATATCTTAACGAGGGGGGGGGGTGAAACAATGCCGCTAAGAAACTACTAATATGCAGTTTGGCAAACTCTTATCAAAGTTTTCATACTCCCAAACTTTAGTTTCACACTTATGAAAAGCAATTTTTTTTTCGTTTGTTAGAGGTTATTAGAGCTGACAACGAAAATAATAATAAAAACTTTAGATCTCACAATATGATAATGGCAGCCAATTATAATTAAGGGCACATGTTTATATTTGCACACGATAGATTATACATTTGTACAGACAAGTGGGGTTTTTGGTCGTGTAACGATGAGTGATATTAATAGGCAAGTGTAGATAATAAAAAGTATTTATTGTCCAACACCAAACGCGACGAGCAAACGTCCTAAAGTACAGCACGATATACAAAGTAGCTTCCGGGCGGACCAAGTTCGCGACTTTCCTTCACCGCGGTTTGAGACTGTCTGTTCGCAAAGTTACGAGCGGCTTAGAAGAGCCGTGTGCGCGGGGTCGGGGTAGGAAACCTATCTCCTCATTGGCTAAGCGCACTAAGGAG
>JAODAC010020396.1:0-19270 GCA_027575185.1 Mimaenictus wilsoni | reverse complement strand
TAATCAATTTTTGTTTGATAGTATTTAGTATGTTAAGTTTTACTTGTTACTTATTATAATGAATGTATGTAATGGAAAGAGGAGGGGGAAGTAAGGTGCCAATAAAGGTTGTCTACTACTACTGCGACCTAATCGTCACTGACCAATAGCCACAATGTCTAACCATACTACGTCTTTACTACTTCACTTAACTAGCTAATAATTATTATTAATTTCCCACATAATAGTCTTAAAGAAAGCATACTATACAACGTGCATGTAATGCACATTATTCACTCGTAGGGCTTGCGGTACGAGCCGAAGGCGAGAACTTGTCATACTCGTAAATAATGTACAGCATGACATGATCTTTGTACAATATATGATTATAGTTATTTGGGAGAGTATACAACACGAATTATAATAGAACTTGTTTCAATTACCACCATGGAAATTTCTTCAAATATTATCATAGCAAAAAATATGTTCATATCTCAAAAAATTAACGTTTCCAAGGCAACCATGTTTACGTATTCCGGCCACAAAGGTTTCCATCGGTTATATCTATATCTATTGGAGATTTCCTTCAGTATGATATTAATTTTGATATACTGATGGTACTTGAGCCCATTTATTTTAGTGCATTGATTTATAACGCAGGCAGAAAGGATTCGAGGCATCGGGGTGGGAAATCAATAATAAAATAAATTAAATAAATATTAATTAATTCATACACCCACTCCCCAACACAATCAAATTGCATCAACTTTAAATAATTAAACATCAACTAACACATTTAACAAAATACAAATCATAGGTTTAACGCACTATACAAATAAAATAAAATTCTACATCCACCATTATTATGTTGATCGTACCTTTATAAATAACAACATCAACACCAATTACAAAATTGGAAAACACAAAAATATGTAAACATACCGGACGGCCGAAATGGGCGATAGATAATAAAATATATCCATTAATTTATTTATTTAGTATATTAACTTATCTTATATTTTCACCACTGTAATAAACGCGAAACACATTGAAGGTATTTTGCGTGCCGAGTGCCATTTGAAATGTCTAACTAACGAGGACAATAGCATTCAAAAAAGCTATATTTCCATTGTTGTGATAAGTACCAGGAGCAATATAAGATCGTAAAATTTTCGAAATATTAAGTGCTTGCACAGGGTGACCCAAACCTAAACTAAAAAATTCCGAAAGAAAGAGCACTGCATAAATTAAGCACCTGAAGCGCAGAAGCGACGCGAAGCGACGCATGCGATGGTGTACAGTGGATTATCAGCCTAAAGCAGGCTACTACGTGTCATTGATTATAGCAGCGTCAGACAATTATGCTGCCCATAATTTGTGGTGTAACTTTTGCAGATTGATATTATATACTTGACAAACAGCACAAATAAGCACAAACAGCAACAAATAAGCAACAGTCAATGATTACAATTGAAATAAAACAATAATATAACCAAACACATTTATTAGCTTCTTCTTCTTCTTCTTGCTGATTTGTGGCTCTTGGCAGCAAGGCCCTCTGAACCAGAATTAACTCCACATAAAAGAAGCAGGTTATGTATCAACTTAAACTGATGACATTACTGGCAGCAGAACGGCAAAATATGAGTGAGCATTCAAATAATAACATGACATTAAATTTTAAAAGATGATTTATTTGAAAATTCAAAGAGAGATTCAAAAATTAGAGGAGAAGCAGAAGCTAGCACAAAATTTAAATTTAATGGAGGAGAAAGCCCTTGATTCAATAAATTATTATACAAAATATTTTGATTAATTCTGTTAGATTTACATCCAAAAAAATAAAGATTTAAATTGCCAATTTCCCCACAGTCACACAAATTTGAATCCCGCCTGCCTATTCGGAATAAATAAAGACGAGCAAACCCTGACAAAGGGCGGCATTTAAAAGAATAATAGGCTCTACTCATGTCCTTAGCCATATTAAAATGAGAAGAGAAAGAAACTTTTTTTGACTAAATCATACAACCATCGCCCTGATAACTCTACAACCCACCAATTTTGCAACACGTAGGTTATTTTTTAGTACATTATTAAAAAAAAAGGTTTATAAAATATTGACACAACAAGAGAGGGATCCAAAGCCCTCATAGCAAGTGAATCGGGCATTTCATTTCCACGAACTTTCGAATGACCCGTAATCCAACATAATTTAACATGTTTCAAATCAAATAATAATTTTCTAATTCTTGAAATAACACCGGAAGATTTAAATTAAGGGTTTTTCTGAATTTAGAGAGTCAAGAACAGATTTGGAATCCGTAAAAACTACACCGGAAAGATCGACAAGTGCTAAATATATTCCATAGCAAAAAGAATAGCCATAGCCTCAACAGAAGAAATACTCAAAAAATCCCAAGTTCTAAAAAATGTCTCAAAACCCAGATGAGGAATGAAAATACCAGCGCCGGACAAAGACAATGAGGGATCAACAGAACCATCTGTAAAAATCTGATAAGGCTTTGGGAAATTTAGATCAACAAAACTCGCCCGCCCATTAAAAGAAATACACGACCGGTTAAAAAATTTTGAAAAGACAATTTCAGGTTTAAAAAACTTTACCCAATAAGCCTCTTGAAAAATTGAAGTCAAGGAAAGAATACGACTAAACGTCTCAGTAGACCTAAAAGCTCTAACAATAGTAGTGAAATGTTAGGATGCTTATTTAACACAAGACAAATGTGATTTAACTTTTCAATATGGCTAAAAACTATGAATAAGGACTCAGAATAAAATGACTGACTCGCATGAGGAATTTTTCAGCAAGAAAACTCGGTCTTAATTTAAATGGAGGTTCACCACATACGAGATAAACACTACTCTTAGCAGAACTCACAGGAACACCACAAATAAGCCTAAGACAAGAATAATAAATGCTTTCTACTTTAAGTTGTAATGCCTTATTAGAAAAGCATTAACACACATACAACATAAGAAAATTACTATTGATGTCTTGTTGATGCCTTGGATGATGCCTATGCGGGTATGGGACGCGTGTGTTTTGCCTGTGATATTGTATGGAGAAGAAGCCTAAGGGTATGAAACACCAGAAGTCTTAAGAGTAAGAGCACATGAGAGTCATCAAGGATATAATGGGACTAGAAATGACAACCTCAGGATATATCGTAATACAGGGATCGGGAAGAAAAAGCTTGACATGGGAAACAATAGGTGTCACTGATTCGATATTAGAAAGAAGTACGTGATATGGATGATGGATGGCAAGTAGGATATATATGGGAATGATGCAGCACAGTGGGTACGAACACATGGAGAGAATGATGGCATAACGCTTTTGAACCAGTAGGGTTGTCGGAGAGGTGGTTTGAGAGGATAATGAATAGAGGTATGCTAGTGGCAGAAATGTGCAGAAATGGAATGTAGAGGAGCAGAAGAGGCAGGAAAACATTAGGGACAGCAGACATAATCCTGGCACCAATGGTAATGGGTGGCAGGTAATGGGAAGGGTACCACAATACGTTCATAGAAGAGATTTGTGGAAGGAAGAGAAACGGTTACAAGAACAAGATGCGGATCCGGAGAAAGGGGAAGGAAACATGGATGCCAGAGGAATATAGAAAATGTGTTCTGTGCAATAGAGGGTGGGACACCTGGGATCATTTGGTGAACGAATGCGACCGAATGAAGGTGTTGGGAGGACTCACAGGAAAGAACACAAACGCGCTTAGAGAATGGTTGAGTAGCCAGCGAAAGGGGTAGAACGGATACAGAGGGTGTTTGATAGAAGAAAACAAAAGCGTACAGTTTAGAGTATAAGGTGTTCAAATGCTCATCGCTTTTGTTTTTTTTTAATGTTTGAATATATCTCATTATTTTATTTTTAATAATTTAGGAAAAGTTTTTATATAAATGTTAAATTTTAAAAATGCAAATATGTATTTAGGTATGAAATATACCATTAAAGGTTCATATATTAGCTATCAGCTATCAGCTGAAAAAGTGCTGAAAAAGCGCTAATTGTGGAGAATATTATAGCGCTCATGATAGAAAAAGAAATATATCGGAACGCCGTGATTACCTATACCAAAGAAATATTAAGTGAAAAGAGCAGGGTGGAATAATTAATATTAGGAACAACAACGGGTTACACAATCTAACCCAGCGCAAACATGACCATCTGCTATGCCAAAACTGTTAGTTCCTGGTGGGGTGATATTATCGTTGATATTTATATTCATAGGATTTTATTATATATTGTATTTTAAAATAAAAACTTAAAAATTAAAAATATTAATAATAAAAATATTAATAATAAAAATTATTATAATATCGCATTGCAATTTTAACTCCACATTCTTTCTCGTGAGTTAGATTAGATTGGACTCTTAAATTCATAAACTTTCGTAATCCCATATAAATAAACATAGAAATTATATAGCAAACAGAAACAGAATAAAACTTTATAATGACGTCCGTGTCTTAATTGCGAAGCAACTCATGAATTTTTAGCGAAATGCTGAAACTAATCTGGCTACCGTCATCTCACATCTCCCCAGCTTGAATAAAACCAACAAACACATCCTACAATCCCAGGCTCTTTTCAACGCGCGGCCTTCGCTCGGCATCCTATCACGCTTTTTATATTATCATTTCACGCGGACTGACTTGGCGTGGGTTGACTTTTGTCCCAACTGCGCAAGGGCAGTCTCGATGGGAGATGCGAAAGCAAACAAAAACCTAATGCGAAGAACCGGGAGCCATTATCATTCATTCTTTGGGTGCGAAAATTATCATGCGCGACAGGAATTTCATCCGTGTTTTATTTTATGAATAAGGAGCGTCGCCTTACGGCCACGAACGCAGCGTACTCATTTGCATGCGAACCATTTTCGCCCATCCTGCATCATGTTTATAAAAGTGCGCGCCACTCGCTGACGTTTTCCGTTCCGTCTCGCTTCGCGCGGCGGAGGTAGGGCGATGTTTTGCTTTTGTTTGTATTTGCACAGGCCGCGACTGTCTCGTTGTTAGACTTTTTGCGCTGTGCTCTCACGTGGATGCTGTCTAAATGTACATACGTACGTACATTCGGCTGCTTTCACTGTGCTGAAATATGTGATGGCATGGGAAACATGGTGACGCGTCACAACTGGTTTGCGCGCCCTGACGCCAAACAACGCCATTTTCAATTAAACACAATGGGCCGCGACGTTTGTTGAAATCTGGACAATGTTGCACCAAATGCCGTCTGGCTGACTGCCGCTGCTGCTGCTGCGAACACATTGCGATCGATGCAATTTAAATTCACATCCATGATGTTTTGCTTTACACGTACGCGCTGAAGTTGTTGTTTTTTTGTTGTTTCAGCACTACTACTCGGCGCTGGGCTAATGGCGTTTGCTTCGGTGCTCTCGGAGACCGTCACCGAGGCTATGCAGTACCACCGTGGTTCGCCAACGGGCCCGGCGTATGATTATCGCTACGGATGGTGTTTCTTTACCGCCGGCGCCGCCTTCATAATGAGCAAGATGGCGGCGGTCTTCACCCTTTCCGGATATCTAAATAGGTTTTCCTCCGTCGACGAAATGGTAAGAATAACCAAACCCTCGCATTCACCCATCGCTCGTTCTCTCGCTTTTATCTCAGAATGTGCGGCACGTAAACAAACAAACGCATTGCGTATATTCCGCCTGGTCTCTCAACTACAATTCTAACACTCTACATGTCAACTCTCAAGTGTTGAACGGGAAATTAGTGCGTAGCTGGAAACATAGATTCCGGAGAAAGGGCTGCCTCATACTCTTGTCATGTACTTGAACAAACACGTTGAAGGGCATTTTGAGGGATGCTGTTACAGGCAAGAAGCTTTCCTTTTGAGGAAATTACTGCCTATACTCCTGATGTCCTGATTGATAAAGTGGACGCTCTCTCAAAGGTCACGCTCTTTCTCATAGCTCGCACATTTCAGGGGAATTTAATTAAGCGTAAATCTTTGATGTTACCTAGTACGTCTTCCTCCTACAACAATATTATATTTCTAATAACCCCAACTGCGAATGACCATAGAGGGTTCTCTGCTGGCCGCATTTCCTAATCAGTTTAAGACGGATTTTGCAATCTAGCTAGTTCTGCGTTAGATGAGATTTAATTTAAATTCGTATTAAATTCGATTAGTGACTGATCAAATAGTGGATAGTAGAATTTAATATAAGCCATTAGGGTTTGCGTATTATATATCCCAGTCGTATCTATCGGACGCGCCACAGAGACCTGTTGTTGGAATTAGGAAATCCATAGCGATGCTCGATGAAATATGAAACGATAATTGAATATCCGCATTAATCAATCAATATAGTCTCGGCGCGCGGTTCCTGCTCCATCGGAATCTTTCGTCTCGGCGACTCTCGCATACTAAAACTACTTTAGCCGTACGCCACTCAACCAATCAACCAATCATCCGTGTAAGTACACTATCCTTTCCGTGTGTAGGTCCTTTGAATACAGCTATTGATAGAATTTGGGGTTGACTGTGCTACTGACTTAGGGTCTAGAGCAGGCGGAGAGAGGTAATGATCTTAACCCACACACCCAGACATTTGGCCATCCTAAATTGGGGCTGAATGCTAATACAATTTGATAAGTACAGTGATACAGTATCATGTAAAAATCTGCAGATTCTGATCATAATTATTTATTTTCATAACTTACAATTATTATAACAATGTTAGCCCTTTGATGGGTTGTAGGAAAGGTCAACATCAATTCACACTTACAGATTAGTAGAACTGTACATTATTAACGGAGACCTTCATTTCTTGTCCCCTTGTCGCTCTGACTTACCACAATTGATAGTTGTTGTAGTTAGATGAATTGTTGGCCTAATGCTACTAAGAACGGGGATTTCGGACTAGTGAGGCGGATTTCGGATCCCACACAATCATCCATTATCATCAAAATTCCACAATGTTATACGCACTAACACAAATGGCATGTGATTAATAGTTTTGAATTTATCCCAATTTGCGTAGGTGCGTGTGATGGTGCCAGGAGCAGATCGTAAATTGCGTGAACACCAGAGTCTCACTGCCGAATACATCGAACGCCACCAACGCCATCATCGCCATTCGCACATGGGTCCATCCAACCGTCCGCAGTACGACGCTCTGGGCACCAAGGAACACGCCGGTTCTTACAACAAATACGAACCAGAATGCGGGCCCCTGCTTAATAAAACCCCACCGGACGTGTGCACCATGAATAAGAGCATGGAGTTCCCAACCCCGCACGGCATACCCAGCTGCGTGAACATCGACTGTGCCCTGCTGCCCCCGGAACCAAGTATGCTCGGCATGGGCATCAGTATGGGCATGCAAACGTCTCCCGGAGGTGTGTCTGGCATTGAGATGCGCACTGCGGGACATAATCAGTCCGGCTCGCTCGCCGGACAGACGGTGCCCATTCAGATCAAAAGCAACCATCACACTCATGCGCTGTCACCCGATGGTCCGCCGGGCCTGCTAATGTATGCCGGCGGGGTGCCGCCACCGGCCAACTTTGCCAATACGAATAAATACGGCACGTTGCCCCATTCAGGGTTTCACAGTATACCGGCGGCGGAAATTGCCAACAGTGGGGCCTCCATTAACACGGGACCCGGTCCCAATACGAGCTACAGTAAGAGCAATACGCTGCAGCATCCTCGCGGGCGGAAAAAGTGCGTCAAGATCGAGACGTTCCATCCATCCGAGACGGGTTTCGCGGATTTCACTCTAAAACGCACGCCCGGCTCGGGGGCGGCGGCCACTTCGACCTATTCGGGTAGTGCCGTATGACAGGAGGCGGCCGGCAAGGAAGCGCCAGCCGCCGGCAGCAAACCCACCGCATGCGTGGCGCATACTCAACGCAATCGAGTGAAATATGCCAAGGAACAAATCGAGATTGAAGAGGAGAATATTTTGTTATACCCGCATCTTGTTTAATACCAAACACAACTAAAGACTAATCTATACTAATCTATATAATGTTAAAGTATTATAAGACACTTAAACAGTGACTAGAATCAAGTATTTGAATATTTTCACAACGTTGAAAATGTATTTAGAATATTTATCATTACTGTAATGCTCGTTTTCGGCGTATTTTGTTCCACCGCGAGAGACGACATCTACCTTCATCATATCGTACATATATAAAGAAAATTAAAAGCTAAATTAAAATTAAACTACATCATAAATGTTTATACCTAATTGGATGTGTAAAGATTTGGTTATCTATAAACGCCATTAATCGACCTAACCTAAACACAAATGTTAAATATTCAAACAATAATGACGCGCCAACAGGCGTGCGCTCATGCGCGAATTTCGTAATTACTTTGTAATTGCTGTGATAAAGTAATTTTATTCATTACGATAAAATATGAAATAACATAGGAAAGGGTATTGAATATCGCCATCATATGATCATATTTCAATATAAATTGTATATTTGCCACAAAATGGATAAAAATGAACAAAACCTGTAAAGTGTACATTATACCTATACCGGGTGTTACCAACTAGCCAAGCTAATCAATTGTTTTCAATCTGCTAACATGTAACTGTCTCAGAATACCTGAAATGTAATTATCGTACGTTTTTATCTTAGCTAACACCCCGACTCATTGTTATATGCGAAGGTATACAGCAAAAGATGTTTTTGTTAATCGAAAAGCGAAATGCCAAAAAAGCGAATAAAAAAATTTGAACACATAAATCTGATTTCTTGTAGCTTCGTGCGCAGATTGTGCACCCCCACAACGCGATGATGATTTGTATGTAAACTGTAAACGTTTCATTGCAGCCCGTTTCGGTCCCATGTTTTGGCGCTGGGACCAAGGAGTGATGTGGCCGCATTTAAAACCTCCAGACTGCCATACAGCGTCGAAATTTACTATTGTTTTCCAGCGCTATTTCGCAACAAGCCACGCGCGACTTGCCTGCCCGGAATGCACACACATAATTTTAATCTGTCCATAAAATTTATTAGGTCGCCGCCTGGAGTATTCCACAGCGGTTGGCATCCTTTTCCCTTGCCTTCTGACGATACACGCGACAAGAATGCAAACCGCAAGCACGACAAACGCGTGGTTTTATACCTATTTTTGTTTATCACCATCCGACACCACCACCGTAAAGTTTTCCACGCGCGACACCGATTTACTGCTGATTTAATCTGGACATTCGAGTGGAGCATGCACGTCGGCTGAATGAAGTGATAAACAATGCCATCATGTTGACGAATAGTCACTTTTACCATGATCAGATTGCAACTAACTACTTCGATCAACTTGTTTTTTTCTGGCAAAATATTAAACCTGTTTGTGGGATATACGCGTCTGGTGTTGTTTGCCAAAATTGCTTCTATTATAAGTGGCAGGCGATGGGAATTTGGCAACACGTAATATAATCAAATAAAGAACAAAGTTTGCTGCCGACGAGTTCATAGTTTCTTGAGTTGATTTTGTTGGTCAAGGAAGTTTGGATCTTTCCTTACTTTCGATGATAAATTGCTTAAAATGGGGTTGGTAAATTCAGCTCTGAAGAAAACACAAACTGTAATTATTATAAATTGCAGTGTAGTATAGTGTGTTTTACTGTGGTTGACATGAGGGATTCGTATCTTCAACAAAGTTTTATGGAATAATATCAGTTTGAAATTTTGTCATTGTGCTCTGTTATATTCATTATTGTTAAATTGACGATTTACTCAATTATAAAACCTATTGAAGGATAAAACCTATTGAAACCTATTCTGATATATTAACATATATCAGGAATGTGAGTATATGCGTATATGAGTATGTAAGATATTACACAGAATACGATTGAGAGAGAAAATATTGATACAGTTACTAAGACTAGTGCTGAAATATGTATTTGCTAGAGATGTCAAGAAATAATAATAATCGATTAATATCGATAAGATCATTCAATAATAATAATCGATAATTTTAATTAGGAGGGTCAGGAAATTTATTAAAATCTAGGCCTGTATCTCATTACTTTCTAGACCATACTAATAATGTTACAATATATGGGTCGATAACTTTCTTCGCTATGGGTCAAAATCAAAAACATTCTGAAAACAGGAATATCTGGATCACTGATATTTGGTCGAGGGGATCCAACATGGACTATTGTTTACCGTTGGAATGAGTGAATCACTTGAAATTACTAAATAGTTCACTCGGTAATTAGCCGGTCATAGGTCCCGATCGCTGATATATACTATGTTATTGTGGCAATGTTCGAATGATGGTAACCACCCGAACAAACCACCTAGCATTGCTTAGTCAAGGGCTAACAAAACTGCGGTGAAGTATGAAACGATGTGTGTTGAATATCGGTGGGTTGGGCTCTTTAATATATAGAGAAGTGTTGAGTGCCCTTGAAAATAGGGCTGCGCCACTATAAAAGCATGGCATGCGCAGCCCTAAGCATGTTTTCCTCTGGTAAGGTGTTTCGTGTACTTGTTTGTACTCGTTGTTAATTTGTATGTTCTTGTCCGTTGTTATAAAGACGTTGTGGAGTGTTACATCGTTAGATTGAACTTTGACGCTCGAACTCACCGATGCTAACTTGTATCGCAAGAATCAAGGCACTTACCAAAAGATCCTGTTAAGTCAGGTCCCTCATATCATCGTCAAGTAAATTATTGTTATTAAAATCCCCGGTTACCGCGTATCAATTAATGTCACCTGCTGTTTACCAGGTGGCTAGCATGAGTCACTAAGAATTGCGATTCAAGGCACCTTTATTGTTTCCGGCGACAATGACTGAGAAAGATTCACCTGCCGTTTAGAAGGTAAGTATCAGGGTCTGCAAGGAATTGCAATCGAAGGTATCTGCACTGTTGCAGGCAGCCATGACTGAGAGCTGCAGGCCTAATACTAATAACACACTAAAAATACGATTGCAATGTTTATAAGAAATGTTTATTTTTTTATTAATACCCCGATGAAATAACTTCGGTGACGATCTTCGGTGTAGAGCTGATTGAGTGACTAGATGACTGAAGGACTGAATGACTGAAGGACTGCAGGACTGAAGGACTGAAGGACTGAAGGAGTGAAGGACTGAAGGACTGAAGGACTGAAGGACTGAAGGACTGAAGGACTGAAGGACTAAAGGACTAAAGGACTGAAGGACTGAATGACTGAATGACTGAAGGACTGAAGGACTGAAGGACTGAAGGACTGAAGGACTGAAGGACTAAAGGACTAAAGGACTAAAGGACTAAAGGACTAAAAGACTAAAGGACTAAAGGACTAAAGGACTAAAGGACTAAAGGACTAAAGCACTGAAGGACTGAAGGACTGAAGGACTGAAGGACTGAAGGACTGAAGGACTGAAGGACTGAAGGACTGAAGGACTGAATGACTGAATGACTAAATGACTGACTGTCGATTATATATAACAGCTGAAAATGCTGACGCGACCATTTCTTTGTTCACCACAGCAGAACACGTGGTCCCGATATCGCTGCGCCATGTCGATTTTGAGATGTCAGCATTTTCTATGTTTAGTCTCAGCGGATGTTGATTACGTGCAGATTATGGTTTATTGATGCTGATCGTGATTATGGTTTGTTGATCTTACTATTGTTTGTGCGGCAATGGATTGCCGCCTCAATATTAAATGCATTTCAAATATAAATACTAAATAGACAAAACAACGAAATTAGGGTGCGTCATACCAGGCCACCAACGTCTCTTTATTATCGCATGATACGACGACCCTTCAATATTTATTTATTATCTACCAGCTAATCATTTACTACCTTGATAATGGAAATGTTGATTCTGGTTTCCAAGGTGTTCTGACATCACAACGAGTAGCTCTCTTGGTTAAAAACGAGGACTCGTGGCAAAGAATGGAAAATTACATCAGGAGCATCCTAGCCGATAAGATGATAGACGAGCAATTAGAAGAGAAAGGTTATACATTATAACACATACAAGACCTCCCGATATCCCAGGACTGGTAGTTCCAGAAGGGCATGACACACAACTTAGTGCACATATAAAGCACCCAACGAGTGAGCCAAACAACCCTAATCTCCTCGTTTTTTCATAGGGTCACCTGCTCCGGTTAGTACCACGCCGTCAATACCAAAAAAAGGTGTTCTTACACGAGTTTTCCGACTTGTTTCCACGTTGGAGGACACCATTGTGCGTCAGAAGCCAAATTGCCCTCTTCATGTGCCTTGAAAAAGTGACTTTACCATTCTTATTCTTGGACTAATTTCCACTCTTGGAATTCTTCACCAACTCTAGCCTCCGTTCAGTGATATAGCTTACGTGGTTCAACGGCGATTGCTCGTGCGACACCGTCGTAGCTGTGGATTCTGTTGGAGTACCTTTCTCTAACAAGAAAGGGAAGGCAACTTCATGTATTTACATACTTCATAAAATAATTTTATTTTGCATTATTATACGACATTTTTCTATGGACATAATAAAATTTCATGAAATGGGTGTGTTGTGAATCGCTCTGAATTTCAAATTGTAATATTATTAAGTTATTGTAAATTATTCAAAGGATTCGCAAGGAAATAGATTGCAAAACTGTGATTCGCTCAAATTTGCCTACTTTATGAAATTCTAGATGAAAACTAGGAATTCACAACCTAAGCAAGCGCAGCGCATGAAGTTTATTGCATGCACTTTTAAGATTTATGTCATCATTGCAGCATTTTATTACACTGCCAACGATACTAAATTACACACTTTAATTAACCTTTTAGCATTTCCTAAAACAACTAAATTATATACCAAAAAGGACTTTACAGAATTTTATATAAACTTGTTTCAAATTAATAGAATCCGTTCATTTTGGTACGTATTTGAATTGTTGAGCAAACAACAGTCAAAGTTTCAATTCCCGAGTGTTCCTCAACAAGCAATTTATTAAGCCCTTCATTTTTTAATTACAGTAGAGTAGCGCACATTCATTCAGTTGCCAACTCGCAATTTTTTTACGGTATACATTTTTGATGTGTTCATATTATCTTAAAGTTTGCTTTGAAAAATGTATAAAATGTATTTCAACATGTCGTTGCTATTTTAACATATAAACAAAATGTACGAATATATATTTATAGTGTTGAAAAATAGTCTATGCCTTTACATCGCATTTTCGCTGCAACATTTTGGCTATGGCTCTTCGGTCCAAAAGTTGTGTAAAGAAATTTCCTTTGGGGATGATAAGTAACAAAAACGGAGCCGTGTTCAGCGCAGAAGCGCCCGAAATTCTATGACGCAATGTTACATTAGAGATTCGCACACGTTTTATATCTACGATGTACAACCGGGCGAAGAAGGAAGGCATTGGAAAGAACAGCCGATGGCGTGCTGGAAGCGTTGGGGCTTTGAATCATTTATATCGCCGCTTTGAGAGCCTCTGAAGTGAGAAAAGTTATGCTGTTAAGCCGATACGGTGAGTGATTATATTAGCCAAACATACCTAAAGAAACACTATTAAAGTTTCAAATGTGAATAGCAACTACGCTGAATAGAAATAGGACGAGGATATGTTTTGCAAACTTTCTATAGATCTCTTAGAGCGTGACGCAATTTGAAAGGACAATCCTGTAGAAAGACTAGATAGAATAGTTAGTTGAATAAAAACATTCTAATGAATCTGATTCGTTGGAAGTAATCATTTAACAGGCTTGCAAATGCTTGCAATTCATTCATTCTGTTGCATATGTTGTAGGATCGGAGTCCGGATGCTATGTATGAATTATTTCTAAGTCTTTCAACTTAGGAACGCAACACTAGATTGGGGTACTTTAACGTGGGAGTTAAATCGAGTATCGAAACTCTGCCCAAACAGTGTCTATCAAGTTTAGTACAAGACTGATTTTATTAAACTAAAAACTCCAACAAGAAACTTAAGAAACTTTACAATGGGGATGGAAAAATTTACCTAAGTTTTGTGTACGGGTGGCATTCTCACGTTGCAGTAAAAAGGTATCTTAGGTATAGAAAGATGAGTGCAAAAGATAACTAATTGACTACAAGCGTATTTTCAAAAAACTAACAATTGTCTGAATTTTCTGCAAGGTCGAGAGCCATAAAAAAAACTTTTAACTTTCTCTAACATTTCAATAAGAATGAAAACCTTAACTTGAAATACATAAAATACTAATTTGAAGCACACAAAGAGATAACATTCGCACATGTCACAATATTTGACATTCCAAACCTTTTATATTTCTGAAGATAACAGATACACAATGTAAATCAATTGGCAAACTACCCTTGAGTACTACACACACACATACACACACACACACACACACACACACACACACACACACACACACAGAGAGAGAGAGAGAGAGACACACACACACACATCAATTCAAAGAGATTATGCGATATTCGTTCGATTAGATAGAATAGAGAGTATTTTTATCACCAAGCTGTGCAGCGCAACGGGAGTCTCCATCACGCATATTTCATATTTCGTGTGATAACTGTGTGGCGGCAATCCATTGCCGCACAAGCAATATTAACATCAATAAACCAAATCTCAATCACCAACCTCATCAACAACATAATCTGCACTTATTCAACATTCGCCAGACTAAACACAGAAAATGCTGACACTTCAACACCAACACGGCGCAGCGAGATCGCGACCTCGTGTTCCGCTGCGACGAACTCAAGAAATAGTCGCATCAGCATTTTCATCTGGTATATATAGTCCACAATTCGACACCATCAGACTATTCAATCCACAGTTCAGTTCAGCTCAGTTCTTCACCCAGTCATCAGCATCACCAACGGCGAGCGCGACACCAGCAGCCGCCACCAGCGATTTCGCCATCGACTCTGCCACCGGCCTTCGTCATCTGCGATTCCGACGTTTTCACTATCTGCCCCGACGGCCAGCGCCAGTCGTTCACCTCCGCCTGCTACCTCACAAGATCTCCATCATTTTCTATCTCCTTCATTGCTATATCTTTTGTTGCATATAGTGTGGTATAATATAATCCCACAATTGCAAACGTGGATGTGCAACGACAGTTGTTAGAACAGCGTATCGAGATTTGCATTTGGCCTCTGATTTCATACCTATTTGTCATTGCTACAAAACTAAATGTATAATTAATAAATTTATTGATAACTCGACCTTTTTCAAAACGCAGTTGTAGGTTTTTAAAAACTGTAACCGATGATTTTATTTCAGATTCGGTTTCTGTGATATTAAGGTATATGTTTGACTTGTAGCACTCGCCTTCATGCCACAACTGGTACTCGGAAATAATGTATAACATTTAATGCTCATTGCACAATATATAATTTTATAAACTCTCATGTGTAAACGGCTATTGGTGCACTTGCTATCAGACCACTCGTACCTCTAACATCAACATATCTACAATCGCCGTTGCCATCCTTATATCGTTATATACTTTTTCTACTCCCGTGATATAATGTTCACCTTTCAGTATCGTATTGATTGGGAAATTAGTATTTTCACACATAATAGTCGTAGAAGCCTAGCCAAGTGATATGGTTCCGAATTCGATTCTCGGTCTGGATGTATAAGAAAATGTATCAGAAATTCTTATCAATAGTATTTGCAATTTCTCATACTCCCTTAGCAACAAATTGTTTGAAAGCCACTGATATTGTTTTCATTGTTATTTTACCAGAATAAGTCAACCACTATTCCATACTTTCTATACTTGTTATCAAAATCCGACTATTTTTAACATATCAACCAATAATTGTAACAAAGATTTCATGTATTTCAATTCCATAGTTGAATGTTCCAAAATAATGTAACTGCGACCCTTATTGGTTTCCCCTACATGAGTTGATTAGTTGAACCTTTATTGGCATGTTTTTCTTTCGCACTCAAATACATCTTCACCATCCTAAACATTAACATCTATAGATATATAAAATCTTATGTTCAAATATAAAAAAAAACAAGATATATACAAACTCAAAAAAGCAATAACAATGTGCACATGAACACTTAATACTATAAAGTGTTCGCGTCCTTCTTTCCTTCTCCCCTAACACCCTCCGTATCCATTCTATCTCTTTCTCTGTTTTACACAACCATTCTCCAAGTGTCCCTTGTGTCCTTTCTATCTGTTCTTTCCAACACCTCCATTCGTTCGCATTCGCTCACCAAATGTTCTCATGTGTCCCACCCTCTATTGCACATAACACACTCCCTATATTTCTCTGGCATCCATGTTTTGCTTCCTCTTTCCTCGGAACCGCATCTCTTCATTTCCCATATCCCTTCTTTTAACATACCCTCCAGATTATCGGTCACTTCTTATAGCCAGGATTAAATGTGCTGCCTAATCTATTCTTGCCTCTCCTGCTCTTCTACCTTCCATGTTATGCCCCTACACATTTCTTCTACAGGTATACCTTCATTCAGTATCCTCTCTAACCACCTCTCCGACTACCCAACAGCTTCAAATGCGTTACGCCGTCGCTCTCTCCATCTGTTTGTACCCACTATGCTGCACCATTTCCATATATATCCTACTTGCCTCCCATCATCTATTTGATGTACCTTCTTCTCATATCGAATCACTTTCCCCATGGCTTCCCATGTCAAGCTTTCTCTTCCCGATTTCTGCATCACGATGTACTCTGGGGTTGTCCTTTCAAGTCCCATTATATCCTTTATGACTATCATGTGCTCTCTCTCCAAGACATATGGAGTTTTATACCACCATGCACTATCGAAGGCAGAACACACGCGACCCATGCATATCCGCATAGCCATAAACCCATGAGCCTGCATAAATTGCCATGGCACCTAGATATTTGAATGTGTCCACCCTCTCGATACTTTCCCTTCCAAGATAATCCTTCACTCCTTCTCCGTATACCTGGTCTCTTAGACTCCATGCACTTGGTCCTCGCAACATCTACAGACAAAACCCTTCTGTCCATGTATCCTTCAAGCCTCCGTAACACAGCAAGCATATCTTGTCGATCCTGTCATGAGAACTACATCGTCGAGGTAAGCCAGTATCCACAGTTTCATTCGTTCCATAACAATGCCTCCATCCTGGTGCATCTTCAAGATCTGTTCCATTTCGCTCGTGTAGATATTAAAAAGCAGAGGGCTCATTGGACAACCCTGTCTAAACCCATTACCGATATTGATTTCCCCTCGAAAATTCAATTTAAAATAATCATATTTAAACCAATTCTTGAATTTGATTATATAAAAGTAGAATAAATAATAATAGCATTTACAGATATCAAAATATACATAATTCTAGAAAGAAAATCTAAATTTCTCAAATGTACACTTTTGCAAGATCAGCAAGAGAAGTTATAAAAAGCATATCAAATCTTAAGAAGCTTACTAACCCAATGGATCCACCACTCTCGATAGGGAAGAGAAAATGTCTCAATTTGCCAGGAAACTTATTTTTCCTGCATGTCGACAGATAGGAGCAAATCGTCCAGAGTTTCTCAGTCAACTGCACTTCCGAACGGCGTCGATTCCCGGACGGCGGCAAAGAGAGATAAACGTACACGTACACACGCACATCGAACTAAGTGTGATTAATAATACGCTATCATGATGCCAGGTAATTCCCGCTGATATTGCTGGCTGCTCATGCCCATGAACGGAAGGGATACTCGACACGAATGGCGGCCATTGCCGGATTGTGGCAAAACTGTGCGAAATTGGCGGCTAAAGCTTTCCATCGAATCGCAAGCCAACGTGAAAGAGTGAAGTACCACCGAACGCCGATGAGTGAGTGTATAATCGGAACAAAACGACGCAATAAGTGAGTAAAGATTGCCAGTAAATTTATCATCCCCAAGGTGTTATTTATGCTTTGCTATTTGTTAACTGGAGGTGTTTTTTTTAAGCTGTCAAATATGTTTAATTTGATTATAGGTAATAACGACTCATTGACAAAGTTTAATAAATTTAAAATGTGAATGTTGTAATTGTTTTATATGTGTTGAAATTAAATGCTTTAATAATGTAACTAATTTAACTAATGGCATCTGCAAGTTCCAGAGTTCTTTGTGACTGAATATGCGAAGAATCTGGAAGAGTTGCCCTAGCGATTTTCATTTGAAAGGATCTCCAGATGGTAGTAACTGATTAAGTGATTAAGATGGTAGTGATTGATTAAGAAGTCAAACATCAAACTTCGCTACTTTCAGTCCTAGTCATAGTCATTGTTACTAAACTTACAGAAATGTTATAAGTTTAGCAAACACTATTCTGTGATGAGCCAATCTTGGACTTTAGACATTTTTATGGTGATAAATAAATATTATGGTGTTCCACTCTTTTCGCGGATGCCCTCTGCCTGGTTTCGCAGCCATACGTTAGGATTGGGCGATATATTGATTTGAAGATTTTAATTTTTGTTTCTTTCGAGATTTCTTTATTGTTAATGAATTAGTTATTCATTTGATAATATACTTTCATCGCAACCCTGTTATTTATCTCTGATTTCATCTTTCCGTCTGCAGTTATGTCATCGAAGCTATTTAATTAGGTTAAAATATAATTTAATAGTTAAACTAGATCTGTTAAGCCTTTCTTATAACTTTTTTTAATAAACACTGACTGTGTTGGAAAGTTTACTCGTGAATTTTTAAAGAAAAAGACAGAAGTTTACTCTTAAAGAAACACAGAATTCTTCGAACATTGAAAATACATAGTTTAGAGTTGTGGAAGAATGTTCTTCAAGTGTTTGAGATACGAACGTACTTTATTATCTTCGGTATGTCACACCTGCCGGGCGCTGAGGAAGTGATGTGCTCTGTGATATTGGAGACGATGTGGACTGTGGTGTGGTTGAAGATCAAGTGACCGAGGTGCGCAAGCCGTCAGGCTTGGCAACAGCTTTAGAAAAAGTGCGGTGTTCAGAAGTCTGAAGGGAGAAGTGTCGAAATGGCAAGAAAGTTAGTGTAGGAAAGAGATAGAATTAGCCTGATAGAAATACAATCTAGCTGGCAGGTGTGACGGTTTGAATAACATTACTTGTGTGTGTGTGTGTGTGTGACATAAATTTGGAGGGAATACATTCCCCACAGAGTTTTGTTTTTTTTGTTTTCAATAGATGTCTGTTTTTGGGTATTCAATATTAGGGTAAGAAAGTAGGAGTTTGATGGCATCGTAGTATTTTTTAGATGAGTCTTTGCTTTCGAGAAAATGTATTTAACTTAGCTATCTCCCATAGTGATTTTTTGTACACAAGATGC
>JAODAC010020385.1:0-19285 GCA_027575185.1 Mimaenictus wilsoni | reverse complement strand
CTACAGTCTTTATTTGTTGCTACATAGATGTTTGGCCTTGGTAAGGTGATATATAAATCAACAGTACAATAGTGTAAGATGCTTAATACTAGTTACAGGAAATAAAATTAAAAACCTGATGGTATTTTTCCCATAAGCGTATTATACGTTATCCCAAAAAGCATTTAGCAATTTGAACGGCGGTTTATGAACATTTCTTGTATGGGGACATTGTTTTCTCTCGGTAATTCCCTTTATTAGTTTGTTATTGTTTAAGAAGAAGGCAAGGGCTCCAGCGACTACTCTACGTAAGCGATACAGCTGAACGTGCTGTTAAAGCAATATATACAATGATCCATTTGTCGCAAACTTTGAACATTATTTTTGAGTAAACGGCTCAAAACGGCATAAAATTCCGTTAACACAAGTTATTTCTATATATGTACTACACGTACAAAAAGTTTCATTCAATTAGGTGGAGGACAATTGGAACACTCTCCTTGTTAGACGAATTTAGACAATTCCTCTAATTTTAATAGCTACATTGCTCTTATTTAAAGCTTTATAGGATTGCGTATAATATTTTTCTGCAAAACAGCTCTTTATCTCCAATAACTCAACGTGGTAAAATGGTAAGCTTATTAGTTTAGCCGGAAAACCAGGTATCCAAAGTGTGGTATCGCCAATTTGCAAATTCCTCAAATTTGAATAGGTGTAGGGACCGTATTTGAAGCATTGAAGTGTTACGGATTATATAAGCTCTTCGGATGTCTTCATTCTTTATACGTTCTTGAAGAGTTTTACCCTCTATGTTTTTCAATATTTTCATTTCTGCTATTTTAAGTAGTCTCTGGGTAGTTGTCGTGTCTGCACGTGTTTCGGCTGAGTACGCAGGATAGATCTAACTCCTGTCTTATATATGTTCACTTCAGCTTCTTTTCTTACGTGCTTATTGTTCCATATAGTATTTCTTAGGCATCCTGCTACTCTCAGTGCCTTTTCGACTTGTGCTGCTACTTCCTTATGCACTCCAGCGTAGCTTGAGATGTTTATGCCCAAATATCGGAATTCGCTCACTTTCCGATTACATCTACTTCCAATTTGCCCCTTATCGCGAGTGGTACTATGATGCACTTGGTCGTGTCTGTAGCTATCTCCATATTGACACACCGCCAGCAAGGTGTGAAACTGGTGGATCATTCGTTGAAGGTTATCTTCGATGTCTGATATTAACACCGAGTTCTAGAGCCCTTATTTGAAGTTTTGCTGTGTTGCCGACTACATTTTTCGAATTTTCAAATTAAAATAATATTTTAAGTAATCTTTGAAATATATATTCTATCCTAAAATTAAATAATAAAAATGATTGTATTTCAAACAAATTTAATCTGATTTTTCCAATGTAAACCAAACCGTCAGTAAGTATTTTTCAAACAAAGCTTTCCGAAAACAATTTGCTGCAATTGAAAACGTTGACCGTCTGCCGTGTGCTGGCTTGCTGTACGCTTGACCAACCAACCTTGACGCACGCGCGCCACCCCGAAGAATCCCGGAACGCGGAAGGACGACACCCTGATGACCAACCTAACCCCTTGCACGATTAACAAGCGCCCTATACGACGCATCCGTCATGCATGTGTGGCGACACATGTTCCGCACGCTTCGCGCACACGCTCGTTCTATGGCGTTATCAACGTAAATCGTTTTAACGAATAAATTCGTAACGATTTTCCATCGTCGTTGGTTTACTCCACGTTCAACTCCAGGAATAGTTCCGTAATTTTATGTATCTTTTGCATTCTTATCTTTTTCATAGTTGGTTAAATACGAAAAAAAAAACGAGATGAAAGAAAGGACGCAAAAAGAGGTATGAAATTCGTTCGGGTTTATATGCTATTTTAAATGACCCGCATCTCACTTTTATTATTGCCGGCGTGCGCTGGGCGTTAATTACAATTCAGTGCAGCTCACCGGCCCGGCTGGTTGTTGCGTTTGGCTGTTTTCGTTTTCATTTGTGCTTTCGCTGGCCGAGTCCGTTGCCGAGTGTGAAAATAAAACGCGGCGACGAAGGTTTCTGTAACCTCGACGAGATAATTTTTAGATATCGTATGCTGTTACATATTATAAGGGTGGACATTGTTGGAAGAACGCCCAAGGTCGCTAGGCAAGGCTTTTATTTGTTTAGATTTCGTTTGTCGCGCTTGGATTATTGGACGGTGCGATAAATATTGTTTTTAATGATGACATTTCATGCTGGTGGTTTGATTCAATGGTAAGTGTGCAAACTCCTAGGTAATTTCCTATAACTTTGGCAGAGCTTCAATTTATTGCAGCGAAAAGTAATAGTAGTAGTAGTAGTAGTCATTTGAGTGCAAATGAATCATTTATTGCCAAGTCCCTTTCTTCTAATTTTTCTATTGGATTCGTATAGCTTTTAGGTATGATGAGGTTGATGGGAAGATATGACTTGGGTTCATGCACATATGCTGTCCTCTCCGTAACCTTCACTACGTCTACAAAGTCCAGAACTCAAGGTAAATTGAAAATTTGAAAATCTACTCAATTTTGGGGAAAGGTTACCTCCTTATTTGAAACTTCACAGGCCTGAGAACTATGACATTCCGAATACAATCATGTTGAAAATTTATATTGAAAATATTTTGAAACTTTGGAAAATTCCTATAATTTGATTACCTGTAGCGCTTTTTTTATGCATTGCAGGGTTGCGAATTATATTTTTCCAAGAAACAATTCTTCCTCTCCATTAACACGTGAGAAAATGATGTTAAGTTTATTAGTTTAGCCCAAAGGAGACACTTTTTCTTTATTTTAAGCTTTACAGGGCTACGGATTATATTTTTCTAAGGAACAACTCTTTCTCTCCATTAATACGTTGACAACTTGATGTTAAGTTTATTAAGATAGCCGAAAAACGCATTTTTGAAAGGGTGTTCTTCAAATTTTGATCATTCCTCTTATATGAAGAGCTGTAGCAATTTTGTTAGAAGTTCTCCTTTCTCTTACTTTTTATTACTTTCTTAATATTTATCCATCAAAATAATAGATATTTTTGAAACTAAAAACATTACTATGAGTAGAATTGAAGAAGTGCAAACATAAATTTGGAATTCGAAAGAAGAATAAATGTTACAGAATTTAAAATAATTCATAAATGTCCGTAAATTATATCCAACATGTTTCTATGAAATTTTACCAAAAATATTTGCAAAGACTTATTGCATTTATTATTAACATAGTTGTGTTTACTCCGATACACGAACTGTTGAAACTTGCAAATGGTCCAATATTGAATTTTACTTTAAATTTAGTTCAGGTAATTCGAAATTATGGAATTCGTGTAAGTAGTGCCAGCTAGTATATAACGTCCGAACATGTTGTAGATAAGGAATGATCGTAAGAGCTCTCAAAATTGGGCTCTACAATTAGTACATCCCATCAACAGATGTCACTATTTGTCCAAATTCTTGCAATTCTTACAAATTTTTGCAAATCGTAAAATTCGTTTTTATGCAATAATTGATTCTTCATTAAATCTAGTTTCTTTTGGTTTACCCTATTAAGCACAAATTATGTAATCATTAAGAACGTACAAAAAGATTGAGTCCGAAAAATGACTAGTTTTATATTTGTCAATTATTTTGTTTAATTCTTTAAAAGCGAAACAACAACATATGAAAGTTGAGTCTAACTACGTCGGTACTTTCGCAGCTAGGATATCGTCTTGTAATCACTTTCCATAAATATGAAATTATATATAAAATAAAATCATTTTGTGATTATTCAATAAAATTGTTAACTAGTGAATAAAAATTTGTCTTTGACAAGATCAAAAAAAAAATAGCATAAGGTAAAATCGAAAATCCATTCAAATATATTATTTTATTATATTAGAATATTTTATAAAACAATTTACTAGTGTTGCATTTAACTCAATAGAAATACACATTGTTTAATCTATTTGTTCTGGATGTTTTCTTTTTGTTTAATCCTTACAAGCTAATATAGTACAAAAAATTTTACATTTGCATTTCGCGTCGACGTGTGTGAATCACGATATTTAGAAAAAATGGCACATTGATATAATTATAGAATAGTAGAGTGAGTAAGTTAGGTGTTTAAGCATTAATTATTAAAGAATTCAATAAAATATTACGATTCGAATAAACAAACAAAAATGACAAAAGCTATAGAGTTGGTTGTTGTTAATAAAATATATTTTGTTTATGTTTAGCGCTTTCGTCGCATTTTTCTTTGCTCGTGCACTTCCGGTGTGTGCATTCTCATGTTTATCACGTGCATTACCGGCGTTGGCGGCGGCTTCGGACAAGATGGCGGCCATTTGATGACCGCCCCTCTTTCCTGGAGGAACACATTCGTTTTGTTTTGAACACAACAGGGTGTTATGCCATCGAAAAAAATGACTCGACTTGCGTATGTACAACTAATAACATTTTCTCTCCCATTGACTGAATCAAAATCGGTAAAACAAGTTAGTGGATTGTATGTTTGGTTGTATATGATTTCGGTGTGTAGTGTGTGTTTGGTTGTATATGGTTTAAGTTTGCGGTGCGGTGTTGGTGTTCTGAGGGTGGGATTTTTGTGTTTTTGTGTGTAGGTGTGGTTCGGTTGAGGTTATGGGAACTACGTGTTCCTGATGCACACCTGGCACCGACCGATACGTTCGCGTACCGAGCCGGCCTTCAAGGTTTGTCGTTGAGGGGAACGGAACTGATCGCTCTCCTCGAGCGTTGCTAGCCAATAGCTGTATTCGTTTGCGTAGTAATGGCAATGACCGGCACCTCCATTGCACTCGATGAACGGTGCTGTACGGAAGTCCTCCAAACAGGAACCGGGTGATGATAGAGCTTGCCCACCTCCTTGGGCACCAGCAGCAGTATGCTGAAAGAAAGGAAAATATGTAATTTTCGTATTGGTAAGAAAGCGGGTACCAGGTACAGACCAATGTAGGAGTACCAAGGTTGAGGTACCAAGTAGGGGTACCAGGTTGAGTTACCAAGTAGGGGTACCAGGGGTACCAAGGTAGAGTTATGCAGGAGAAAGTACTATGCTAAGGGAAAGGAGGTAGGAGAAGGTACAGATTCCAGATACGACAGTTGCAATTTTGGCATGGGTTATTGAGAGGATAGAGGTAATAAAACGGGTGCCAAGTAAGGACCAAAGTAGGGGAACCCAGTTTCAGTTACTAAATGGGGGTACCTGGTGGAGTTTTCAAGGTAAAGTTATGCAGGAGAAAGTATTATGCTAAGATAGAGGAGGTAGGACAAGGTACAGATTCCAGATACGACAGTTGTAATTTCGGCATGGTTAATTGAGAGGGTACCAGGTTAAGATGGAAGAGGTAGGACAAAATATTAAGGTTAGGAACCAGATGTAATGGTTATAGACAAGTGGTTAGGAATATAGTTAGGAGAAGACAAGACAAGAGATTGGTGGAAACCTATAAACATCTAAGTGGACATATGTACAAGATAAGAATAGCAGGAACGAAGTAAAGGTAAGAACATTATAGAGGTATGGAATAAAATAAGTATGTCCATACCATTAAGAAACTATAGCCGATCCATAAACCACTCCAACCATTTGGACAGCTCGGTACATTATGTGCTTGGCTGTGCACGGCGATAACATTAGCAGGTGCCTCGCACACTACACATCTCGAGATGTATTCCTTGATGGCAGTGTCGGAAACAGGCATCATTGGCAGTGCGGCTGTGGTGGACAACCAATAACTCCTATCGTTACGGCTAGCATAGTTGCACACATTCTGGTAGTCACAGAAGAGGTATGGCAGTGTCGAAAACTTTTGTATGCAGGAACCAGCCGAGCCCAGATCTTGGGTGTGTGCCCTCTCGTTACCCTGAATGTACAACAAAGAATAACCCTCCCAGAGTTTTGTATGGCCTGCTTCGCAACTGGGAACTGAGGTGTCCTGACTATGTTTCACTAGAACGGTTCCAGTAAGGTAGTCTGAGATTTGTTGGCAAGGCGCTCCTGGTTCACCCTTAGGTCCTGGGTATCCTTGGACTCCCGCAACACCCACTTCGCCAGCGTAACCAGTGTCTCCCTTCTGTCCAATCAAACCAACGATTCCTGCAATACCTTGGCGTCCGGGCAGTCCACGTTCTCCTGGAAGACCATCCATGCCTGGCGCACCTGTTAGACCAATGGGACCAGGCAGGCCGGGGCGACCACTGTCTCCCTTCTCTCCGCGTTCTCCTTTAGGTCCTGGATATGATGGTGGTGCTGGGTCACCCTTGTCACCCTTTAATCCCATTAATCCTTGCAAACCAGGTACACCGTTGTCGCCAGCCATTCCCTTCATACCTGGCGGTCCAGTGGGACCGACAGGTCCTACGGGTCCGTCTAAGCCTCTTTCACCTTTAGCGCCCGGAAAACCAGCTACGCCCTGAATACCGGTTATGCCACGCTCACCCTTCTGTCCAGGTGCACCGAATAAACCAGGTGGACCGCGATCACCTTTGTCGCCGACAAAACCGGGTGGTCCATTGATACCATCACGACCAGGCAAACCTGGTTCTCCTTTTCTGCCAGGTTGTCCCATAAAACCAGCCTCACCCTTTTCTCCGGGCATACCCAGCCCACCAGGACGACCCGGCGCACCAGGTGCTCCAGCCAGACCAGCTAAACCTTTGTCACCTTTTTCTCCGGGAATTCCAGGTATTCCAGCACGTCCCATTTTTCCATTTACACCTGGCAGACCCTTCTCACCCTTAACCGTGAAACCAGGTGCACCAGGAGCACCAGCAAGACCTAGTTGGCCGACTTCTCCAGGATTTCCAGGAATACCGGCGTTGCCCTTAGGACCAGGGAAGCCCATGTCTCCCTTCGGTCCAGGGGGTCCACTAATGCCAAGAAGACCGGTGTTACCTTTCTCACCTTCCCTTCCGAATAATCCATTTGGTCCAGGTTCACCTTTTTCGCCCTTGAATGATTTTATGGGGCCTGGTGGACCGCGGTCACCTCGATCTCCGGCTGGTCCAGGAAGACCCACAGGGCCAGGTGCACCAATAAATCCTCGTTCTCCTTTGGGCCCATCATAACCATCGAGTCCTCTGTTACCTTTGTCACCCTTTTCCCCACCAAAGCCAGGTGCCCCGGGATAGCCTATATCACCTTTCATTCCAGGGAAGCCATCTTTTCCATCAAGGCCAGGCAGACCTGGTGCACCAGAGTGACCAATTGATCCTTTGTGTCCTGGTAATCCGGTTAAACCAATTTCACCCTTCTGGCCAATTTGACCAGGAAGTCCGTCCAAACCAGGCGATCCTGGGGCTCCACGTTCACCCTTTATACCAGCCAAAGATAAACCAGGTAGACCTGTGTCACCCTTTTGACCAGCTATTCCGTGTCTTCCACTTAGTCCATCAGCACCTCTCATTCCTGGGAATCCAGGTTCACCTTTTTGTCCCTTTTCTGCGGCTGTTCCGGGTTCTCCGCGAAGACCCGGTGCACCATCAAGACCACGCTCTCCCTTGAAACCAGGAGCACCTCGAGGTCCGGTTGGACCAGGTGGACCTAATTGACCAGTCTCACCTTTTTCGCCAGGCATACCAATAAAACCTGCGGCACCAGCTTGCCCTTTCATACCATATGGACCAGGCAAACCAATCTCACCCTTTGTTCCGTTAAATCCTGGGAGACCGGGCATACCAGATACTCCAGGCATGCCAGCCATTCCCTTGGGTCCGGGATAACCCTTTTGACCTGGCGCTCCCATTATTCCAGTGTTACCCTTCATTCCCGGTAAGCCAGACAATCCGGGGCGGCCTTCAGGACCTCTTAAACCAGGGGCACCACGTTGACCTTCCTGACCTGGTTTGCCAGGCGCTCCTGTTAAGCCTGCGGGACCAATGGGACCTGGTTCTCCTTTTTCTCCTGGAGCTCCTTGCCTTCCTGATAAGCCGGGTGCGCCAGTGTCACCTTTTTCGCCAAATGGTCCAGGGATTCCAGGAGTTCCATGTGGACCAGGTTTGCCAGGATATCCAGTTAAGCCTTGTTCACCCTTTTGACCAGGTTGACCCTCTGGACCTCTGGGACCAATTCCAGGGATACCCTGTTCTCCTTTATCGCCGGGACGACCAGGAAGACCAGGCATACCACGTTCTCCGTCTCTTCCAGCATCTCCAGGGAATCCCATCTGACCAATTTCACCCTTTTCACCTCTTGGGCCAGGAAGACCTCGTGGGCCAGTTGGACCAGAAGGACCCACATTTCCAGGATAACCACGTTCACCAGTTAGACCCGTATCACCTTTCTCACCAGGATAACCAGGACTTCCTGGAGTACCTGGTTCTCCCTTTTCTCCGCTTGGTCCTCTATCGCCCTTGAATCCCACTGTGTACGGCTGCAAACATTGACCTTCCGCACCTTTAACACCCTTTCGACCAGGTTCACCTTTGGTTCCTTTATATCCATTCACACCTGGACGTCCAGCTTCACCCTTGATGCTCAATCCAGCTTCACCTTTCTGGCCAGGTCTACCAGGAATACCATCCTTTCCGGCCGCACCTTCAAATCCAGGTGCACCAGCATCACCCTTTGCACCAGGTAAACCAGCAGGTCCAGTTAGACCGGATAATCCAGGCAAACCAGGTTCGCCCTTAGCGCCTTCAGGTCCTGCAAACCCACGTTCTCCTTTATCTCCTTTGGGGGCTTTGATAAGACTCTCTGGAATATTACAGTCTTCACCTCGTTGGCCTTCCGAACCAGGAATACCAGGAATACCATCTTTGCCCTAAAATATTATATAGTTACAACATTGTCCTTACAATCTGTAAGTATACATACTGGTGGACCAGGTAAACCAGCTGCTCCAGGATTACCATCAGCACCTCGCTCTCCGGGGAAACCAGTTGCGCCTGGTGGACCTCTTGCACCCATTAAACCTGGCATACCGTCATGTCCTCGTTCACCTTTACCTCCCTTCATGCCCGGTAAGCAGTGATTACATTTTCCACCAGAATCTCCCTTAAATCCAGGAAGACCAGGTGCCCCGTGATGACCTGGCCTACCAGCATTACCCTTTTCACCCGGATAACCTCTTTCACCAGGGGCACCGGGAATACCTTCGATAGAATCACCCGGTACACCACGGGCGCCTACATAACCACGTTCACCCTTCTGGCCTTTTTCGCCATCTCGTCCAGGAACACCATCATTACCACGTGCACCCATAATGGAAAAACCTTTCTCTCCCTGCATTCCCCGTTGCCCTTGTGGACCAACAGGTCCGATAAATCCAGGTTGGCCAGCTGCACCGGGGAATCCCATTTGTCCACTCTCACCCTTTTGTCCTTTATCACCGGCGAGACCTTCATGTCCAGGCGCACCAGGTAATCCAGGACCACCAGGAGGACCCACAGGTCCTCTATTTCCCGGGGCACCATCAAATCCATCCATGCCTTTAGGTCCAGGTTGACCAGGATATCCTCTAGGACCTTGGGGACCAGGTGGACCAGGTCTACCAGTACCACCGCCGGGTGGACCAGGAGGACCGCGAATACCCATTGGACCAGAAGGACCATCTGAACCAGGTTCTCCCTTAAATCCAGGACGACCAGGTAATCCGGAAATACCATCGTAACCGCGATCGCCCTTTTGTCCAGCTGGGCCAGGTGGTCCAGCAAAGCCATCACGACCCTGTATCAGAAGTTATTTAGAATAAATGTGAATAATAGTTTAAATATCTTACTCTAGGACCAGGGGCACCAGGCAGACCCTTTTCACCCTTCATTCCATGTGTTCCGGGCGCTCCGGCTAAACCTTCATAACCTTGTTCTCCTTTTTGACCTGTCTCTCCCTGGTATCCACGATCACCCTTCATACCACGTTGACCTTGTGGCCCAATTTTCTGCACGCCAGGGCCAGCGATATTTGCTATTTGAGAGCTTCCTTTCTCTCCTTGTTGTCCCTTAATACCCTTTTCACCTTTTGCTCCTTCATAACCAATGCCCATGTTACCTTTTAGACCGCGATCACCTTTAGGACCATATGGACCCTTAAATCATTCTCAGTTAGCATATTGAAAACAAATATATGATATAGAAATATACAGGCAATCCATGTTCACCCTTTGGTCCTAGAATTCCTTCGGGACCGACTGGACCAGGTGGTCCTGTGAGACCAGGTACACCACTACGGCCGGGTTCGCCCTTTTGGCCCTTTAGAGTAATTTCACAATGTGCAGCTTCTCCCTTTACACCTTTAACACCCATAGGACCCGGAAGACCACGTGGACCGGGTTGACCTGCTTGTCCAGGAATACCTGGGGCACCCTAGAAAATAACAATCGGTAATTATCTTGAAACTGCAGGGATAAGTGCTTTTTACATCAGTTCCATTACAACCATCAACACCAGGAAGACCAGTTGGGCCAGGTGACCCAGAAAGACCAGGTACACCAGGTATACCAGTGAATCCAGGTATACCTGTTCGTCCACGTTCACCTTTAGGACCACGGGGCCCATTTGGACCAGAATCACCTTTATCTCCTTGGGGCCCCATTATACCTTCACCACCAGGGAATCCACGAGCACCTTTTTCTCCTTGATATCCAGGAGCACCATCACGACCCTACAATTAAAACGTTTTATCTTGTCCCATACATATGACTGAAATTGAAAATACCTGAGAACCTTTTTGTGCAAAACATTTCGGCATACATATGGTTTGATTACCGCCAACGGGAGTCACATCGTAGAGAGCATATTGTCCTCCATGAACTTGACCAACGCGATCGTGCCTGAATGGTCCACGAGGTATATCCTGTCTGTTATAACCATCATAAGATGAGGAATAACTTCCATATCCACCAGTTTTCGAGGAACTGTAGCCACCACCCTGAGAGGATCCATAACTCCCACCTTGCGACGATCCATAGCTACCACCTTGAGAACCATAACTTCCACCTTGAGATGATGAAGAACTGTAGCTTCCACCGCTATAACTTCCACTATATCCAGGACCACTACTCCACTGCTGGGATGTTCCATAGCCTACACCTTGCGATGATCCATTTCCTGGGGTAGGGCCAGAACTTCCGCTTTGGGACCTCTGTGATGAGGACTCATAGCTTCCGCCTTGAGATGAAGGACCATAATTTGTATTGGATGAACCATAGCTTCCGCTTTGAGATTGTGATCCGTATGATCCCCCCTGTTGAGGTGATCCGTGTCTTCCATCCTGCGATGGATATCCACCATAGGAAGCAGATGAACCACCGTAATTTCCACCCTCTCTGGGATCGTTATAATGTCTATTATCCGAAGATGACCAAGAACTACTGGACTGGTACGATCTGTAACTTCCACCCGGCCTTTCCACTGGATTGCCACTTTCATCATATCCTGCAAAGGAATAATTCCTTGGACTAGGTGTTCCGTAATCGTCTTCTTCCTGGGAGTTCCCATCATAGTTTCTATCATCTAAGCGTGAGTCATGGCTACTCGGAGGATAGTGTTCATAAACACTCTGACTCCCGTCGCCTCCGCTGCTGTGGCTGCTCAGCGAGTACGACGTACCCGAAGCAACCCCACGATTCCCATCGTTGTAGTCCACCTTATTCTCGTCGTCATAATCCGTTCGATCGTAGTGTGACCGATTCTGGGCGGACGTGCTGAACGGCCATTGGGACGAATCCTAAACACGATACGCCTTATCAGGTCACAAAAACATGTTGCCAAACACGGCCGTCCAACGAAAAGTCGAACGCAATTATGAAACACTTCAGCAGAGAAAAAGGGTTATCACCACAGCGAAGGTCTCAAAACGGTTCGCGTTCTATCATGTCCGTTCGCGTGCGCCGCGCTTAGAAATGGAGCATCCTGTTCTTGATAACGAATTTCACACACCGACCGCGCTTATCACCAGTTACGCCGCCGGCGAAAAAATTGGTTCAGTCTCCTACACAACAGAATGATGACACGTTTTTATCATACTACCCACGCCGAGCCCAAACTTGGCCAAAAAACGAGAAACTGGTATTCATAGTTGTTTTCTTACTATTTTACTGATCTATGATCATTTGTAATTTGGGGTTTAGATTGAAACTGGTATACAGATTTGTCTATGAGACGAATCTTGACCGGGGTACCATTTATTTTACTTTAGGCTAACTTAATTTCTTTTAATCAACTGTAAAGGGTTGGCTAAGAGTTGGGTGTTTAGAAATTTCCAGGGAATGATTATGATTATTGGAATAAGAACAGTAACAATTACAATCGAGGCAAAAAATGTGAAAGTGAAAGTTATTTGGAAGTGTATGTGCCTACCACCTAATTTGAACCCTTGAGAGAAAGACCGCCCCCGATTCAACAGATTACCCAGAAGTGGTGTCATTTCAGAAGCATTTCCTTGTAACTGTCTAGAATTAGAAGTAATTGGAACCAAAGGTATAGATTGGCAGCAGCTTATCTACCTTGGGCCGGGGTACCTATTAAAATTCATTTTAAATATTTGTACAATCCAAATCATCCGAATAGGGAACGTAAAGGATCTCAGGAAATGACTATTAATATTCATAGTTATTCCCTAAGATCTGAAACGTGATCATAAATCATATAAACATGATCAGAGATTCTTAGGTAGTCACGACAGGGTGTAAAGTTGTTGGTACGAATGCACTAATTGAGGGTAGTGCCACCCCGATGAATCAGAACACGAGGTGACAGTTTCTTGCACTTGTACAGACCAAGAATAAATTGGAATGAAACCTCTAGACTATGGTAAGAATTTATGGTTGTTTTTTTTGCGAACTTTGAGGAAATTAGCTGGTAAGGTCGTAATTTGAGGGTAAACTGTCCAGTTTTAGCAGATTACCTAAAACACCTGCAATTATACTAACCTAGGATTGACTGTAACTAAACACTTTGCGAATTACTACAATTCATAGTTGTCTCTTGACTGGGGTACTTCTTAAAATTCAATTTATGTCTCCAATGGGTTAAATAAGCATCGAAAATCCAAAATGTCCCCAGGAACGGGTATGAATTGTATAGCAAAAACTCCTTCTAAGACCACGGTTGGAACTTAGCTGGTAGGTACATTAATAGTAACGCTGCCCCAATTCATAAGATTTCGGAGACATTTCCCAGCAATTGCCACAGCAATTCATGGTTGACCCTGAGCAGAACCAAAACCGGAGATACTCTTTATATATATATTTATGTATTAAACAGGATTAATACGCGGCGGGAGTCTAAAACATCGCAGGGTATGACTATGAATAGCTGAAAAAGATATGTGAGAAACACAAACGTCATAAATCTTTGTAATCACTACGTGAGGGCGCTAATTAGCTGGTAAATTCGTACAATAGAGAGTAAGACATTTAATAGACACTGCATTTTTATCGACCTAAAATGAATTCCAAGGAAAGGTCCAGTACGTGAGTTTATAGTTGTCTATGAGCGAAACCTTGACCGGAGATACACCTTATAAATCAATTTATCTAATCAACGTGATAAATACGAAGTCCCGAAGATTTCTGGAAATGACAACGTGAGCAATTCCCAGTTGCCTCTAAACGTATCTTTGACCAGTGTACTCCTTAAAATTAAAGGTATCAATTCAAAGGGTTAAATAAATCAAAAAGATAAGAAAATTCACGTCGGAAGACCAAAAGTTCACAGGGGCTCGACTATGCACTTTAGAATAAGAAACGTGAGAAACGCAAACGTCATAAATCATTCTAAAAACGAATGATTTAAGTGAGGGTGCAAATTAGCTGGTAGGCACGTACAAATTGAGGGCAAGACAGCCCCGAATCAGCAGATTACCAAAAACACGTGTTGACATTTCCGAAAACGATCCCTTAAAGACGCCGATAAAACTAAGTTCCCCATGGAGTGGCTGTATAAACACCGGAAAGAAAACGATTTCCACCCCAAAAAAGGCACCGCCCGAAGATATTATCGAAGGTGTCAAACAATCGTGAGCGTGATTTATTGCCATAATCTGTGCACCAACTTACCCCCGCTACCAGCGCTGACACTGTCAAGATGGACGCCACGAAACTGAAACAAATCAACGATAATTGCCATCGGAAAGTCGTAAACTTTAACGACTAATAAAAGCTTGTGAAATTTTAAACAACTAATTAGCTTACTACAAAAATTACCGAAACACCATGTATAATTTTAATTAATCTCGTAAAATTGAAAGTTAAAAAACGAGATAAGGCAACAAGTTCATCAGTTCCGAAATCCACATATATACTTTGATCACTTTGATCCATTTATTAACATTAACATTTTGAAGAGTTTTAGAGCCTAAGTCAATTGACTTAAGCTATGATAGTCGTAATACTTGCAGTCCGAAGTGATTTATTGCTTGTTTTAAGCCGATATTAACAATTTTAGGAGTTATATGTTTTTTAAGGTAAAATTTTGTATGAGCTTTTTTAAGGGGTTGTAAGTGACTTAAGTTACCTTAATCCGTAGAGGCGCATCGCTCTCGGCCGCTTCCCGGAGCGGCTAGCCGGGTCAGCCGAGTCAGCACACACCAACTAATCAACCCAAATTTCGATTCTCAAAAGCCCGAAATCGGAAACTTCCCGTTCGTTACTAATAATTTTTATTCGCTCGTGCTTTGCGTCTTCCCGACCGTTGGCGGAATGGAAGCTCAGACGCTGCGCGGCACCGTACCCACACGCGAGTCCGCGCGACTGAATGCCTTCGGAGCGCGGCGCGCTAAAGCTCGCGCACGTCGCGCTCAAGTCGGCGTAGGAACACGACTTAAGCTCCCTGTGCATGACAACGCCGGAGCTACAAGAACTTCTTAAATTCGCTATAACTTTCTTTTGGCTACACCTAGAAACTTCAAACTTTGGAAATTGCTTTACATACTTACCTTCAGACTACCAGTAGAGTTTGGCTCAAGTTTATTAAGTTTTTAAAAAGTTATACCGATTTTTTGATAGACTGATAGTGGCGGAAGAGTAATGGTGGGGATATAGGATTCTCTGCGACGATGGTGCACCAGCATTAGCATTACCAGTACACCATGCCGCCGCGGACGGGATACTGCCGGTCGGGCATCCTTGCCGTGGCGCTGATTTTCGTGTGCATCGTTCAAATTGAAGCAAATAGGGTAAGTCTTTTTTAACTTTCTTTATTTATTTCAAATTAAATTGTAAAAAAAATCGATGTTAAATCGGTAAAAAAATTAACTCATAATTAAATAAGTGAGTATTTATTTGCCTTAATTTTTAGTGATTTGAGTAAAAATACTTAAGTCACTTAAATTAAGTCATTTAACTTAAATTAATTTTTAATTAATTTTTAATAATTAATTTTTTTAACCGAAAATTGTAATTCTTAAACATCTGTTTGTAACTTTGAAACAAGTGTGTTTTATTGTCTTTGGAAACACCCAGTAGAAAAGTTAAAACTTACGCAACGAATCTAATCAAGAAGTGTTAGACTTGGGGTCAATCCATTAAGAAATTAATTCTAAATTTGAAATTATCATGACAACGGCCTCGTAAAGCTGCGATTCATAAACAAGAGTTGAAATCGTCCTAAAAAATTCAACGAAAATCGACGCGTAAATAAATCTTCGCCACTGTAATAATCTGACAGCAATTAATGAAATTATGTCACAGTTTGTGTGACTTCAAACTTATCATTCAATTCATTACAGACAATGTTTATCGTTCTTCGGTTAAAAATAGAACGCAAAAAAAGCCCGGTAATTTTGAATGCAAATTTTGATTGCAAGTAAAGCAAGCAAGTAGAACAAGAAAACATTAACGATTTGAAAATGATAGAGGAGGAAAAGAAGGAGGAAAAGGGAATAAAAAAAATCGAGATGTGTACGTTTTGAGATAGGTGAATGAAAAATTATTTATAGCCTTCGCTGTGTCGGCGCTGGGCTTTAATTTAATTACGTAATTATACGCTCCCCTGAAAATCTAAATATTTACGGCGGTCTTTCCGAAAAAATGCCCGAAACGCTCGAGGAGGTGCTCCCCGCGGTTTCCCCCCGCATTCACCGCACTCTTGGAGAAAAACGCAAAGGTCCACCGGGGTCAACATTATTCTAACAACACCAGCATGTTGTCGAACCCAAAAAAAGCATGTGAGTGAGGTTTGAAAGAGAGCTTTGAAAGTAATTTGCAGTTAAATATGGCAAAAATTAGCAAAAGCTCGCATGTAATTTCCGGAACTTTTTCGCACAATCTGCCAGTGTTGTGCGCTTGTGTGTACGCAGAAGATTCGCAATTAAGTTGCGCACAAGAATGCTCCAGCAAAAGTGGTTGTTTTTTGCGTCTTTGTGCTCTTGTGCTCGGTTGAGCTAATTTTATGAAAATTTCGCTGCGTAAGCTCGTAAACGATGCAATTTTAATTGAAACTAACCCATTGGGACTACATAGTTTCGTTTTTATGGACTTTGGGGGAATTAGATGATTATGACTTCATGGGAATGCTTAACTGTATTACTGACAATGAGTAATGGTCTAATGTTTTGGTTTTAGGGTGGTTTACGGGTAATTTTTGATAGTATTTTGGTTTTGTTCTAGCCGTAATAACATGATTTTGAAGTTTTTAAATCTAGATTTGCACTATTTAAAGTAAAAAGAATTTAATCTTATTTAAGAAATATTCTTATTTAATTATTATTTTCTTAATTAAATCAGTAAATACTTTGATTGATTTTAAGACTCGCCCCTTGCTGCCTATGCGCAAAGCTTACGTGACTAAGGAAAATGCCAAAGAAACGAAAAATCTTGGAAAGATTAAATTAAAAGGAATTTTAAAAAATAGCCTACACACATAAAAAAGAAAGTTAAACACGGATTATTGGATTTCTGAGCTGTACACCGTTTAAATTCAGCCGGTAATTCAGTTTAATCCGCAAGTCAAACGAGGGATTGAAGTTTTATTTGCAAACTTTTCCTATAAATGAAAAAAACAACCTTGTAAATCGGGTAGGTTAAGGTTAAGTAAATGAAATAAATTACTTAGACACATGAAAATCTAATTTCGATGTATTTTTTAGGTGTTTATATTGATCGGATATTTTTACCCTCGGTTTCCTGTATGGGTTAGCCGTAGTTATGTTTACATTATTTTAATTTTTGAAAATTTTCGATTAATAATAATTTTTCGAATTGTTCAGCATATTGGGTAATTTTAGTCACAGTTCTTTTTTTAATTCAGGAATTAGTTAATTATATCTTTATTTTACCTATAAAATATAAGTAGTTTCTTATAAACAATAGTTTTCGTAGCTGTATCGGTGCCAAGAGTATTTTTACCCACTGCTTTCTATATTAATGATTTTGCCTATTGATCTTGTGAGAATTTTGCATGGATCTTTGTGATCAGAAGTCATCGATCATACCACTGCACTAGACATGTCAAAAAAATTACAAATTGATAAAATCGTATTAAACAAAGTTTACTACAAATGGTACCAAATTCAGGCAATTTCATGTAACAAATGAACTAAATTAAAAAATATATAATAATAAAATAAATTAAATTTAAAGAAAAAATAAAATAAAATTTTGCCCGCCTGGGTAGCTTAATGGGTAGCACCACGGAGTTTAATGCCGATGGACGAGGTTCGATTTCTTGACGCGGGCATCCCTTTCGTGTAAAATAGTCACAAACACGCAACCACAAAACACCCATATATACACTAGTCCACTTACAACTTTAAGCAGAATTCTCTACCCTCAAAACATTGAAAAACCATTCTACTCAGCTCTACCCACAACATATCCAACATATCACCACGCACTCAATCTACAATACTACAGTATTCTCTTAGAATCAATCATCAACAATAATATCCCACAATATAAACAGCAAAAAACCTTGTAATCAACACAAATAATAATGTATGTAAGATACATGTCGATAGAGTTGATAAAGTCAAAAATATATGAATTATTATTTAGCTTCACCTATTGGAGTGGAATTTTAAAAACATTAAACTAAAAATCATTAATATTTAATTTAGTTCCAAAAAGAAAATTACATGAAAAAAGTATAATTTGAATTAATTTTCATGCAGTTAACGATTAATAACACATTTATACCTTTCTACATCGGTAAAATAAAGGTTCCGGACCGTTCGGCTAATCTGTAGCCGACTAATTAAATGCGATGCAGCGTTTCGAGTAGTCATTGATTAGTCGAAATTAGTACGCGGCGGTGTGAGATTGAGTGACACGATGCGCCTGCCGCAGGCTGCTGCTCTGTGCGCAGCTCAGCGCAGCTCTCATTCGTAAACGATCTGGCTGCATAGAAATATTTTCCTGCCACGAGCTGGCTGCATAGAATGTGGTGAAGACGTGCGAGCCGACTAAACACGCAACATTTAAAAATACGCCCTGCACACCTTGTTCTCGCGCATAGTCGAAAAATGCACGCAGGTTCCTTGCAGGTTCGCTCACGAAAGTAAAAACTCGAAAACGAAACCGAAACTTCTTCGGTTCTTGCTTGCGTTCGGATGTATATTTAGTTTCTTCACGTTGCACGCTGCGGTGCTTAAGTTTTCATCGAGCTTTTCCACGCCGTCAGGAAATGATCGGAGATTTTTAATTTCGCTTGTTCTGCTCTAGTAACAATTTTTCCTCTACCTATCCAACGGAAGTTTTCAAGATTTTTAAAGGATTTAGAAGTTTTTGAAGTTTTTAAAAGTCATTCTGTTTTTGAAGTAACAAAAAAGGAGTTATTTTTGTTTTCATGAATTTAATTTATTTTTAAATTTTGGGAATTTTCAAATTTTTCTTTCAAAAATATTGATTTTTTTTTATTTTGATTTTTGAAGTTATTATCCATTAATCCACTCCTATAAAAACCACACTACAAGAAGTGAACCACACTTCAAAAAACAACAATCGTAAAATGTGCGCAACACACTCAACACACATGATATAACAACATCACAATATTAACATGTACGTTAACTACATAAAAAACAATAAAAATTCAGGCTGAAGGGTCGATAACCAAGTCTGAGGACCAAAAACAATATTATTTTGTAACTTCAAGCCCACCTGGGCAGCCTAAATGGTAGCGCTCAGGCCTACCACGCAGTCGGACAGGGTTCGAGTCTCATTTAATTTACATTAATCCACACAATTATATATGAAAAATCCACTTTGACAAATATCACAACTTCAAATCACTCCACGATTTCTATGCGTAACCTACCAAAAAGTTCGGATATCGCGCGTTATTTTCTGAACCGTGGCAGCTATCCATCTCTCGATGCGCTTAAACGACTTTTC
>JAODAC010020374.1:0-19296 GCA_027575185.1 Mimaenictus wilsoni | reverse complement strand
AAGATAAAAATGTATTCCAGGCTGAAGGACCAGTTAGGTCGATGGCCAGGTCTCCGGACCAAATACATTTTTTTTAAATCTAGTATTTTAAGAAATTATCTGTGTGAAAAACCTTAACACATACATTCATAAAAAATAATGATTCTTTCTTTGTAATGAATATTTTGACGACTAAATTATTGAAGGACTGTCCATTGCATCTGTATTTCTATCAATTCATTAAAGAAGTCTCTAAAATTAGACCAGGCATCCGAAGGAGCTGACACATATCCATTGATAATTGATTGTGGTAATAACATGAGCTGTTTTCACAAACTCCTTCGTCTGAATATTTAAAAGTTGACGATCATTGAGGATATATGTGGCTCTGATAGGCCGAATTGGTTCTGCGTCCTTACTTCAGCCGGATATACGAGTATCTATATGATGTTAGAGACTGAAAGTCAGAACCACTGAGTCGCAGTGCTGGACAAGTTACAAACTTTTCCTTTATTATAGAATCCTTAATGTTCTAGTTATTTTAGATTAATACAGTTAAAATATTGCTCCATGGACTTTGACAGAAGAGACAAAATAGTTCCTCACCCCTCTGAAAATGTTACGCGACCTCCATGACTGGTTACAGCGATGAAGAATGCGTGAGATGCATGTAGTAACGAGTTTATGTTACATGTGAGTGGGTCCTAGTGTAGGGATATGGAAAATTAACAATTCTTTCAGGTGATTGAATCTTGGGGTCAGTTTCTCAATTATCTGTGAGGAAAATTGAACACTCGGTACATTCGTAAAAACTGAAAGATTCTTCCTTTGAAATGAATATGTTGATGACTTGATTATTGAAGGACTGCCCATTGCATCGGTATTGATATAAATACATTAAAAACGAACTCTCGAAAATTGGACCAGGCATCCGCAGGAGCTGAAATATATCCATTGATAATTGGTTGTGGTAATAATGAGCTGTTTTCACAAACTCCTTGGTCTGAGTGTTTAACAGTTGAAGGTGGTTGAGGATAAATGTCTGAGTGCCTGTAATGAACAGAATCGCATTTCTTTGGTTCTAATATGTCGAATTAGATCTGCACCCTTACTTCAGCCGGATCTACCATAGGGGACATAAGGAACGACTTCCGAAAATGTCTTAGCTGGATACTTAGTTATTAAAATGGAATCTGACAAGTAAGAAAATATGGACCAGAGGATGGTAAGAATGGACAGAGTATCTTTATGAAGTCAGAGTCTGTAAGTCTGAACCACTCAGTCGCTGTGCTGGGCCAGATACATTCTTCTTCTTTATTGTGGTATCCTTAATGTTCTAGCTATTATACATTAATACAGTTAAATGTTGTTCCATGGGCTTTTACAAAAGAGACAAAATAGTCCCCAACTCATATGGAAATATTAAATGACTTCTGTGATTCACGGTGTAGCTTATATACTCGGCGGAAATCACTTCCTGCAGCGGACAGGCAGAATGCATGCCGCAACGTTTTTAGGTTGCTTATGTGTGGGTCCCAGTATATGGATATAGAAAATAAACAATTACTTCAGTTGATTGAATCTTCGGTTCTATTGGCTAGTTTCTATAAGAAATTATCTGTGAGGAAATCTTAACACTCGATATATTCATAAAAAATGGAAAGATTCCTCCTTTGTAATTGAATATTTTAATGACTTAATTATTGAAGCACTCCATTTCATCGGTACCCTCGAAAATTAGACCAGGCATCCGGGGCAGCTGAAACATCTCAATTGATAATTGGGTGTGGACAAAGCAGGAGCTGTTTTCACAAACACCTTCGTCTGAATGTTTGAAACTTGAAGGTGGTTGAGGACAGATGTCTGAGCGCCTTTAATGAACAATCCCTGCGGCTTCGGTGCTCTGATAGGTGGAATGAAATCTGCGCCCTTAATTCAGCCGAATCTACTCTAGTGCATAGGTAACGAGTCAGGTCTAAGATGGCCAGTATGCAGCGGCAGAAGGGTATGATATTTCAGCAGACCGGCAGCCGGTTCCCAGGGCCATTATTTGGCCTGTAAACCGCGAATATTTAGTGACGGATGGCGCCGTCATCCGGTGGGCGATATTAGCGTGCGTTCGCAATTATCTACGACCCTTGCCGCTTCCAGCGTTAAATGCATCGCGTTTCAATGCCGCCACCGCCGCCTCCCCGAGTGTTCTTAAAGAGGCGGGCGCCACACGGGTGTTTAATGCATCGTGCCTGCCACACCGAACGCCGCACACCGGCCTCATTGAATCCGCCAGCAATCTCAGATCGCGGCAATGATCTGGGCGGTTGCGAGAGCAGCGGAACGATGTCGTTGTTGTGGTGTGGTGAGGTGGTGGGGGGCGAAAAGTTTCGGCTCCGGTTCCAATCTGCTGCCGTAGGCGCACTGCGAAAGAATGATGTAAGAGGTTACCTAGCAGGGGAAGCAGCAGGGGAAGCAGCCGGGGATGGGCAGATTGAAAGTGCGAGCATGCGATTTGCGCGAAGTGCTGGGCTGAGTGTGTGCGGTGCTTGAGTCTGTTTGTTTGAGATTGACTAAAATCATCGCGGTTGCTAAAATTGAATCGAATTTGAATTTCTGATTAGGTTATATCTTTGAGCACTAGTCGTCGGTCGTTGCGCAATGCCATCACACTGCATACCCCGCGCTTACGTGCAATTCTGTGATTTATGCGCGAATAATTCTTGAATAATTGAAAACTTCAAATGAGAATCTTGTGCGCTGTTTGTAGGTTTAGCAATTTTATTAGCCGCACTCGCTGGCGCCTCAGCATATCTTCTTCCTTTATTAATTCAATTTTCGTACTTTTTTTACTGTTTATATAATTAATAAACATTTTATATGTATATGTATGTATGTATAACCTTTATCTTTATCTTTACATTGCTATCTTCAGTCTTGGGAACAAGATATAACCTGGGGTCATATCAGGAGAATACGGTGGTTGAGACATCATTGCAGTTTTTTTTTCGTCTAAAAGCGATACTCTTGCGATGGTTTTTTAAGTCAAAATTAAGCAGTTTCGGAAGAAACTCGTTTCATGTCCAAAACGTTCGAAAAAGTGTCTTTGCATAAAGCAATCAATGAACCAACATCCTCAGCAACTTTTCCTGGAGTGATTCAATTTTCTACATTGTTTAAACAATGTTCGAATATGTTGGTGATGTGCTCGTCATTGGCATCTTCCAGGTCATCTTTGAAGAGTTTCTTTTTTTTTTATTTTTTCTATTTCTTTACTCGGAATGGTTTATTTTTGAAGGCACACCTTGACTGTTACTCATTTTTATTACCACACTGAATGATTAGGATCGTGAATAAGTGAATGCGTTTTTTGGAGAAAAAAACTCCATTGCTCAATTTAAGTAATTCTTTTCTGTAGCCGGGCCGATCATCGTAGTTCACATTATCGTCGGCACATCTCTGTGGTGTGACCATAGCGAAGAGCTACTGTTTTCAATAAACAAACAAACATGCTCTACTGTTTCTTGGTGATCCTGGTTCCTCTAAAGTATATGTTACCTTTTTCCTTCTTCAGGACATTGAGCAAGAGATACAAATTCATTTTCATGTTGGTTGTCAGATACTTGATTCAGGGACGTTTGAGATTAATGTTGAATTAAGGGTCGGCAACCCTAAAAACAATCACAGTTTAAATATTAAAGCTGAATATGGGACAATAATATTTACATTTTTAAATAGTTACTAGTAAATGGGTCACTTGGTGACCAACGGGTTATAGGTTACCGATCGCTGCTCTACCCTATCTGTTCCTTAGATATGTTTATATAAAATAAGCAAATTTCTTATTCGAAGCAGCAATTAATTTAAACATACTTTCTCTTATTAACAAAGACAATTATTCATCACCAGACAAAATCTTTCAAAAGTAATTGCTGAGAAGTATCTGGTGGGCATACATATTAGTTACATTTCAAACACATTTTAAGGTCCGTGCATTTCTCGCCACGGAGTGCTTCGTGGCGAGAAATGCGCTGGTGGGGAATGTTTTAAAAATGCACTCGCTGAAGACATCATTTATCAGGAAAAAGGATCATTCACACCGCAAAAACTAAACATGATGCGTTTTGCTGGAAGCCGAGATGGAAGACAATCCATTAATTTATCTCTTTTCCGGGATGTTAAACAAACAAACAGCGTGCCGAATCAGCGCGAAAAATACTCCAGACTGTCTTCGCGTGTAACGAGAGCAAATTACTCAAAGCGATTGGAGCGACAATATTGCGCCGAAACAAACAAATATTGCGCGAGCACGTCACGCTGCGGAATTCATATTATTTAGACACGTCGCCCATCGGCGAACAAATAACTTGCGCGCCTTTATTTAGCGTGCGGCAGGCGAATGGAACGCCACCAGCCGCCTCCACGGCCGCCAGTTTTTGGCGTGCAATTCTGAAACGCAGATGACAACCGAAGTAATCATTTCGCAACTCTAAAAACATTAATAAAACGCGCCGCATCGGAAGGCGCTCCAGTTGTGCACGAACGAGTTGTGAACGAATTGCTTTTTCGGTAGTCGCGGCAGCAGCTTAAGCGTCCATCGCCGCCGCCAATGCCCCGCACCCACACACACACACACAACGCCTGTGCCCGGCATTTTGCAGTTACATAACAACTTAAGGTCGGAATTTATTGCGGAATTAGGAGCGCGCTGCGAAACGAGCAATTAGAAAATGCGCGTTCGCTCAAAACACGTGCCGGGGCCCATTGCCGGTCCATTTGGCGTCGTGGCGAGCTGGGGTAGGGGCCCGGCCATAGCACCTCGGACAAAAGAAATTGTGTAAATTGGAAAACGGAAAATGCCAATTGCATTCAATTTAACTTTACCTCGCACGTTCGCCCAAAAAACTCGCGGCGCATTAAAGTTACACTTGGAATGGTGTAATTGTTCATTAGCAACTTTCCGAATTGCTATAATTGCGACTTTGTACGTTCTAAACCTTAGTTTTCATCGTACTTTTTTCGATGCATCCTGCTGAGCAACTTCCTACCTACCACTACAGCTTATGTAATAGAAAACAAAACTCTTCAGGGGATAAATTTCAGAAAAGTATATTCTGAAAGAGTGTTTCTCACATTCCTATCTATTGAATAAATTATGATAGAATACAACATTATTCTAGGATTACTTCCAAAAAAACAGATCCTAGAACGGAGGTTTTTATATTTTAGACAAGTTTGCTTATGAATATGTAATTGTAACAAGCTAACCTTCCGAAAAAATGTACTCTCATAAGGACATATCAACCTAGATGACAACAGCTAAGAGAATACAACATTATACTTGAGTTACTTCCAAAAAAGAGATCCTGAACATGAAGTTTGCATATTTCCTATGAATATGAACTTGTAGGATCTTTATAATGGGAGATATGAACGCAAGGATCGGAAATCAAGTTGTGAAAGGAATTATGAGCAAGTTCAACGAAGAAATCATAAACGAAAACGGCTAACTCCTCCTAAACATGTGCCTCCAGATTGAGCTGAGGGCCTATTACAATCACAAAATGCAACAAAAATACACATTTGAAAACACAAGGGAACAAAGATCCATGTTAGACATAATATTAGCAAACCGAGAAATACACCCTAACAAAATCGCTGATTTGAGCACATTAATGTCTGCAAACGCAGGAACGCAACACCACCTCGTCTTGTGTAAGTACCTTTATAGAGGAAAACAACCCCCAAAGATAACTAAATCTAATATAGAATCGTTTAAGGATGAACGTACAACGATATTATACCAATCCAGACTGAAGATATCAATAGAAAACAACTGCATTGAAAATGATGCAGACACTGTGGATGAAGCATGGGCTAAACTAAAAACAGAGCATAAGAAACGCTGCAAACGAAGCTATCGGAATGCGAAACTCCAAATCAGAACGAAAACCCAACTACAAAGCCTGGTTCAATCCAGTCCTGAAAGAACTAGCAAGGGAAAAACTGAAAGCCTGTAGAAAATATAAAGCGAACAGAACCTATGACGAATACAAAGCTACAAGAACCCAAACAAATCTCAAAGTGAGAAAACTGAAAGAGTAGTGGAACGCCTTCTCCAATGATCATGAACATGATATGTACGGAGCACAGAAGATAGTGTGGAAACTGGTCCGCAAGTACAAAAAACCACTGGTAGAAGCCGTACAAACAATAAACATATCAATAGCAGAAAGAGAAACTTACGTTAAAACACTTTACGACCAGACGGACGGGAATGCTCCCAACAACGTAAACCTGATAGATTCCACCACACCAACCGGCCCGGCGAACATAGCACTCCATCAAATGCCTAGGGAGGAAGTAGCTGATCATATTAAAAAGTTAAAACCTAGGAGAGCACCAGGGCCAGACCTCATCACCAACGAAATGTTTAAGAATGGAGGGCAAGCGTTAGATGAGATAACAAATCTCTTCCAAATGATCATAGAAAAACAAAAAATACCGAAAGAATGGAAAAAATCAACAACCATCCCTATATACAAGAAAGGCAACAAACATATTCCCAACAACTACAGAGGAATTACCCTATTAAACACCATAGTAAAACTGTTTACACGAATACACTACTGTGTCAGGTCACTGAAAATATAGATTTCCACGAAGAACAACAAGGATTCCGCCACAATAGATCAACAGTCGACGCGATCTTCATTGTAAGACCAATGGTAGAAAAATCAATAGTTTGCCAAACCACGGTTTCTCTGCTTCGTCGACTTAATCAAAGCCTTCGACAGGATCCGTATTACTGATGTACTACAGGTACTGAGAAGTAGAAGAGTAGAGCAACGATAATTAACCTCATAGAAGACCTCTATACCCAAAATAGCATGAATATAAGAACAAAGCAAGGGACGAGTGAGTTCATAAAAGCGACAGATGGAATCAGGTAGGGGGACAGTCTAAGTCCGGCCTTATTTAACTTGATCATGGATGAAATAACGTGCCCGCCCCCCTGAACATACAAAATTGGATCAACAGAAGCGAACAAACTGTGCTACGTGGACGACATGCTCTTGTTGGCGGAGAATGAAGACGACTTGAAAACACTCTTGCAAACTTTCATAACAGAAGCTGAAAGATTCAATATGGAAATATCACCAGAAAAAAACGCAATGCATGGTCATTAGCAAATACCCCATACGCTGCATGTTACAAGCGAAGAACAAAAGCATTGAGCAAGTAAACACCTACACATATTTAGGCGTTGTAATAACCAGCAACAAACAACTAGACGAAGAAGTACGCGACACAGTAACCAAGGTCGCAAAGCCATCAGGAGCCATAAACAATAAAATATGGAAAAACAAATACCTCAGCACAAAAACAAAAACTCGCATTTACAAAACTTGCATTCGCCTGATCTTCACGTATGCCAACGAGACAAGGGCTGAAACATCAAAACGCAAAATGACACTGAGAACGGCTGAAATGAAAATCCTTAGGCGAAGAAAAGCGGTGACCCTACGGGACTGAAGACTTAGTCAAGCGGGACAGGCACAGAAGAGGACAATTTAACAATCACGTCGACAGGATGGAAAACAACAGTATGACAAAATGGGCAAAAACCAATCGCCCCGCCACCAAAAGACCGGTAGGAGCACCACTGAAGAGGTGGAAAGAATCATGGTCAACGTCGGAAGAAGCATAAAGCACCATAAACAGTCATGAGCCTGCCGAAAAGGAAAAGGAGGAGGAGGGATGAAATTGTAGCAGGGGAACTCTCTGAAAAAATGAAATCCCGAAAGGGACATTCCAATTTTCTATACAGGTTACCTTAAAATTCAGCGCAATACCTGGGGATCAGACTTTTAGTAGAATACAAATATGCAGTAGACTACAGAATCTACAGAAACCAAGCCTTGAAACTGAAAAGACAACCTTATATACATTTCTACATGGTCCACAACATATGCTGAAAGAGATATTTTCACCCTGCTGGCACCTTGCAGTGGAATGCATATATTTCATAGTTTAACAGAGGCGAAACAAAGCCTCGGTATTTTTTATCATCCGAAACCCCAGAAAAAAACAACCCCTAATGGGTTAATCTCCTGTAACTAAACTTATACTTGAAGTGGTGTAATTATTCATTAGTAACTTTTCAATGCAAGGTGTCGACCTCTTTTTCATCGCGTGTTGCGTGATACATTTTCATGATGTCGACTCAATTAAGCATTTGATGCGACCCTTGGTCGCTCTGTAGGCTGATGTTATGCCATTTTAAGTTGAGCTCGGTTATCAGCTTGTTATTTCAGTCCGCCACACGGCCGGCGGCTGTCTCTGCCGCCTAGCTACCGCCGCCGCATATTAGAGGCCCGTATCGATTTCCGATGAATGTTTATCTTCAATTTCACGCACTCGTTCACATCCAACTAATTCAGCGGCGTCTATGCGTCCGGATATGACAATTCTTCGGTCGGTGTGTTTGTGTTGGGAGGCGGCAGTGCCGCTCCCGGCCCGACTTTGCAAAATCTCGCGGGCGTCACCTGCGCCGATCGAACGCGAGGCAAAATTTACGATGCGGCTTCAATTAGCGCGACATTAATCTCGGGCAATTCAACGTGGGAATTAATAATTCAATATCAGAGACGCGGCACAACGGTGGTGGATTCTAAGATTGTCGCGTGCTTGTTTTGAAGGATCAACCCGCCACCTACCTTACCCATCCACTACCCTTCATCCTTCCGCCAACCTGCTGTCAGACAACATTAATTCTTATTATCCGGATGCGTATTGTGATGCGTACAAATGACGAAGGTTCTAATTTTTGGGTTCCGAAGGGATGCGATAAATATGAGAATGGTTCACTAACAGATGAATTACAAAGTCGTTCACAGGTCATGCATAGTGGTAATTATCGTGAGCATACGCCATATGGCAATATGAAACGATTGCCGTTAGCGAGTACGCGAAGCCACGGGAAGGCAAGCGGTTCTGTGGGGATATCTTAGTTATCCGCTTAGACAGTCAAGCACTACTGAAAGCGCTTAAAAAATCTTTGAAAGTTGTCGAAGATAATCTGGGTATGCTAATACAGCCTGAGCCAAGAAGCTAAGACCAACCCTGATATTCTTATGCGGGTTCCAATATTGCTGAAAAATCAAGCTTGTAGGCCCAGAATCCTTTTGCGGACTCACCATGGTTGAGTGGATGAGAGAGATTCATCCGAGGGAACACACGAAAGCACTGTCTTCCGACATGAGGTAGCCAAAATGTCTACTAAAACCTCATCGCAATCAAACGGTCCTCGAACTTATACGGAACGAGTTGCAAACATTCACGGGACTCAGAACAGGCGTGGTATCATCTGAGAAAGATAGGAAAACGATATCAGTGAAATATGCACACTATGTAACGAAGATGCAGAGCTCCCGGGCATAATCATCTGCTTCTGCAAAGGAGCAAATGGTTTGTAACACAATCTCCTAGGCAAAGGCTTTTTGTCAGTTCGAAGAATATTGGCAGAGTACCGCCCAAGAACGTTGTTTATGAATAATATATTACTCCTTTCTTAACAGGCAGATGAAGCAGAGTAATAGATCTGTGGGGAATGTATTCCCTCCAAATTTATGTCGCACACACAAGTAATGTTATTCAAACCGTCACACCTGCCAGCTAGAATGTATTTCTGCCAGGTTAATTCTATCTCTTTCCTACACTAACTTTCTTGTCTTTTCGACACTTCTCTCTTCAGACTTCTGAACACTGCACTTTTTCTACCGCTGTTGCCAAGCCTGACGGCTTGCGCACCTCGGTCACTTGGTCTTCAACCACACCACAGTACACATCGTTTCCAACATCACAAAACACATCTTTTCCTCTGCGCCCGGCAGGTGTGACATATCGAAGTTAATAAAGTACGTTCGTAATCTCAAACACTTGAAGAACATTCTTCCACATTGGTGACCCCGACGTAATCTCAAACACCTGAAGAACATTCTTCCACAGATCTAATCTAGTCGCAGTTCGGAGAGGCTTGTCCCTCATTGGCCCCCTTATAATCTAGAACCTAGACAAATCTCAGGGGCCAATAATGACACTGATGGTTTTATAATAATAATAAGAGGAAATTCATAGGTTACCCCCTTAGAAATACAAATTCTGAAATTAGAATCTCCATTTTCTTACATGCTAACATATGGTATTCACTGTGCACTATATGTCGATTTCTGTGGGGCACCCATTCTACATTATAGACAAATCTACGAAAACTGACCGATTTAGGACAGCAATCGCCTGTAAGCGAGCAGATTGAACAATGCTTTCACACACGGTTTAATTTTCCTCAGGTCATGTAAGCCTCGGCTGTGCAGTAATACGCGTGGAAACATGCTCGTACACCAGGCTGGGGATGGAGGCAGCACCGTGGGTTCGGCAAACAACCGTGCGCCTTCCTCAGGCAAACATATACGGATTGGGTTTGCCCATATAATACCAGACTATTAGGTGCGATGCGAAACGAATGCAATACATCTAGTTGGCGGCGGAGGGTGGGAGGCGGCGACGCCGGCGCGCATTAACGAAGACGCTGACGCACGACCCCCTATCTGCATGCACACCGTCTGGCGGCGTGTACACGCAGATTGGATGTTTTGCGGGCGGGCGGCGCGCCGGCCCGGTAATGGAACGACCGCGCCGAGAGGAAAAGCTCAAATTGGATGTTGGTTTTCGTCTTCTCGAACAACATCAGTCACCCGGCTTGTTGTGTGCCGTGTTATTAATCTAGTTCACCGGAGGTTTGGGTCCATCCGCCGACCCAACCCTTCCCCCTCAGGCCCAGCGGGCGCGTATCGTGCCGCGGTGCGAAATGGAAAACGACGCATCGAAAGTGGACGGAAAATAGGGAAATGGGAAAGCTAATTGTTTTCTGAAACGCTGAAAGGCTTTCGAACAATATTGTTAGACGCAATAATAACATTCACATGGAATGAATACACGTTCCGGTTAGGGCTCTGACCCACTGACGTGCCTGCCTCGATTTCGCGATACAAAATGCTTGGAACAATTGAAGAACATCGAGAAATTGGCGTTTTTGTATGTACACGTAATATTAACAAAACAGGAATGTAATAACATGTTTTGTTTTCTTTCATTTTCCCAGACTTTATCATTTCATAAAACTAATTAATTCACGTGATTAGTTAGAAACTAGGTAGAAATTTGAAAACGGATACGGAAATAATAGTTGATTGTATGTATCAATATCAAAGCTGTATTTTAATTCGGGGCTCAGATGTCCTCTCATGTCTGTTGCGTTCCCTCAGGTTTATCGTGTTGTTATCGTGGTGTTATAATACGGGGATGAGATGTCTTCTCACTTCTATTGTCTTGATAGCATGAGTCTGTGGTCCGTGTGTTTCGGAGGGGGGTTCCGGATTTTAAGTCGGGAGTGCGTTGACACCATGGGCCAGTAGGGAGTTCCTTTAGATTTATCGTCCTTAGATCCTATGCAGGTGGGTTGGGCTGGAGGATTTTAATTCGGGAGGAACTGTATTATTACTTCTATAGCATTGACACCATTGGTCTGGTAGGTTCCATCGGGATTATCGTTCTTAATTCCTATGCATTAGGTAGGGGTGATGGGTTTTAATTCTGGGATGGTGGGGTCTTCCCACTTCTATTGCTTTGACACTATCAGTTTATGATGAATTTCCTTCGGTTTATCGTGTTTAGCTGCCTTCTCATTTCTATTTCTTTGATACCATGGGTTTACCGGTTCTCGATCTTGTCCAGGCAATTTCGTTGCTGACCTCTGCAAGAAACAATTTAACGTCCGGCATTCCTTTGTCATTATGAATTTCCCTGAGCTTGAAAGATCATTTATCGATTTCCTTGGTCATCTTTGTTAGGCATTTAGTGATTGATAGTCATAATTTCCTTCTGATAAATCTAAACATATATCAGTTTACAATAAATCTGAAAAAGGTTCAAATTGTTTTAATTGGAACGTAGCAAGATGGAATTTAGATATCGTGCATTCAGAGCAGAGCGTAATGTAAAGGGATGCAAATATACTATGTATATTATAGGTTATAGTTGTAGGGAGTAAGAAGAACCTATCTTAAGAGCAATTTAAAAGTGAAGTTAGTAATTCAGTGATAGATAAACACAATTTTCTCCAGACAAATCTAAGCCAACATCTGATGACTGTAATATGAACTTGAAGCGTAATAAATAGAATCCGGCTGTTTGAAAAACGGATTTACAGCGAGTAGCCGGAGGCGGGAGGAATGAGAAAAACGTTTAGAGAAAGAATGGCGTGCGGTCTAACTTAACGACGTGTACCTAGCGCGCTGCTGCGTTAGCACACCGTGGGATGAGGTAGGGGAGGCATCGGAAGCTCGTTTGCGGGTGGTGCGGCCGCCACCGCCGCCGGATGAGACGACACATCGAAGAGCGTCGTCGAGTGGCGGTGCAAACTCTAATTAAAAAGTTTTCCAGTCGCTCGCTTACGCGCGCAAATCGGTCGTGGAGAAAAATCGAGGCTTGCACGCCACGCCGGCTCGCAACAACCTATGGTGGCGGTGCGACATCGCTGTCCACTTGTACGTGGTGTATCTGTTGATGCCAGAGACCTGCAAATCATCCCGTCGAACGAGCACGCTAAACCGACAAAATGTTTGAGATATGAAGTGCGGCGGCTCGAGGAAATAAGAGCGCGCAAAAAATTACACATCAAAGGGCAGTTATTAAGGGAATCGCGTCTCCGTGTCGCTGATGCTCCGCTGCTCATGAAGTAATTTCATGTCTCCTGCCATTGCTGCGACGTACAGCTAACAAGAGCCGCGCGGCCCTGATGAGCAAATTGGCAAAGCGGGAAGGTAGAATGGCGGAAAAGTCGAAAGTCGGGCGCGATCGCATGCAAATCTGTGGGGAGGCAGGTCGTCGTCGGCGATTTGCAAGTGTCGCAAAGCGTCGTTTTATGAAACAATAAACCATCGTCGACGTGGATTATTCATCGAATTCGATATCGTGTCGCGGCATTCGTTCGCTAGTCGACGCCGTCGTTTATTGGCGGCGCGCATTTGAATTTTATTGCGTCGCTCGCGGGTTGCCGACGCTGGCTATAGGTTGGGGTAGCGGATTCTGTCACCCGTCGCTTTGAGGCCGCGGTCGGCGCCGTGTTTATCGAACACGCGGATCGCGTTGCCAGATAAACGTTAACTCACCGCCAGGGGTGGCTCGGTAGCGCTTGCACAAAGACGAACTTCGCGTCTTTAGTCGCGACTACCCTCGCATATATAAATATAGATCTTCCATTCAGGGGTGGCAGGGGTGCATCGAAACAAGACACGACCCGACAACAGAACTATAATAAACGCCTCGCCTGCCAACTATTACCAGTGCGCAACAAACACGCGCCCGCACGGTGAGGCGGCACAATGGCTGTCGGATACGTGGCGGCGGCTTTGTGGGTATGGGGCGGCTGTTGGTATGGGGGTGCCAAGCGTCGGGCGTGTGTCGCGCAGCAGGCGAATCTACTCTCCGCTCGTGATCTCGTCTCGCTCGTCCGCCGTTCGCGAAACTGCCGAACTGTGTTCAAATTGCTGTTGGAAACTCACGATTCGCGCCAACGACTACCTGCTACGTGGGCCGCGTGCACAGAGCTCACCGCACCGTGCGCCCGGCCCAACTTTAGGGCCGTATCGCTGCCGGAACGCCGCACTATCTGTAGTTATCTGTGCGCTGTCGCTAATTATATGCTTCCATTGCTTTAATGAACAGCCCCTTGCCCAGGCATCTCCACTTTAACTTCACTTCACGCCTACGTTCCTATATCCCACTACGGTCATTTATCTATTTTTTCCATTTGTTACTTTCAAGTTCGTAATCAATAATCAATCCTCGTCTAACATTTTACAGCTCAAAAACAGTGTATTTGGCCCGCAAACCTGGCCATCGACCTAACTGGTCCTTCAGCCTGGATACATGTTTATTTATTTATTTTTATATACATGGAAATGTGATGTTGTTATTGTTGTGATTTTTTGTGTTGTATTGATGGGTTGAATTGTGATCCTTGTTGAGTGTTGAATGCCTCGTGGCGTGGATTTTGGTTGTTTGTGATTGTAGTGTGATGCACGTACTGCGATTGATGTGTTCTTGGTGTTTGGTTTTTAATTGATGTGATTTTTGTAGTGTGAATTTGTATGTGTGGATTTTTGTGTGAATAATTTTTTGTGTGAATTAATTAATAAATTAATTCACACTTGTGGGTGCCCACCCCGGGGACTCAAACCCGGTCCGCCTGCACGGTAGACTGAAGCACTACCAACTGTGCTGCCCAGGTGGGCTTATTTTACAACTATTTAGTTGCAAATTACAAAGACGATGTTCCCATTTGTATCCTTAAAGTGCTCTTAGGTTCTCAATTGTATAAGGAATATATAATGTAGAAATTGGATTCCAAAATCAAATAAAGTGCCCTTTTCTAAAAAGTTGTTCAATTAGATACATTTGCACTTTTATGTTTTTAGTAATTTTGATGATCATATCAAGTAGGAGTCATCCCGCGATCTCCATACCTATTGGTCCGGCTGTATAAAAAAAACATTGTATTTGGTCTGTAGAATTGGCCATCGGCCTAACTGGCCCTTCATCCTGGATACATGTTTATTTATTTATTTTTATTTACATGGTAATGTGATGTTGTCATTATTGTGATTTTTGTGTTGTATTGATGTCTTTTGTTGTGATTCCTTGTTGAATCGTGGCGTGGATTTTGCTTGTTGTGATTGTAGTGGAATGCGCATACTGGGATTGATGTGTTTTTGGTGAGTGATTTTTAATTGTTGTGATTTTGTAGTGTGAATTTTATTGTGCGGATTTTTGTGTGAAAATTTTGTGAATTAATTAATAAATTAATTCTCACATGTGGGAACCCATCTCGGGGACTCGAATCCCGTCCGACTGCGTGGTAAGCCGAAGTACTACCAACTGTGCTGCCCAGGTGGGCCCGGCTGTATAATTTCCCGTTTTAAAATCTTAATAAAATACATTGTTAGTAACATATACATTTTCTGTACTTCACATGAAATTATTATTATCACGCCTTAATCAGAATTGGAGTCGGAGAAATCTGCCTCTTCAGATTAAAATGAAAATAGGAAGGTTATAATGTAGGAGTGGTTCAGCCTGAACTTAGCCCTGAGAAAAAAAAATGGCCTAGCATAATATTTTAAATTTGCAGTTCTTTACTACGAGTGTCGTTTGCTGCATCCAAACTTCTCTTTCCATCACCTGCTCTCCTCTCATTCCTCTCTTTGTCATCACTGCTTCCCCTTTGATATACCATGATTTTCACTGTCTTTTTTTGTTGTATAGGCTGGTATGGAGCCCACCCCACATTTTTTTGCAGAATTTTGTGAATTAATTAATAAATTAATTATCACATGTGAGAGCCCACCTCGGGGACTCGAACCCCGTCCGACTGCGTGGTAAGCCGAAGTATTACCAATTGTGCTGCTCAGGTGGGCTCGGCTGTATAATTTCCCGTTTTAAAATCTTAATAAAACACATTGTTTGGGATATATTTTTAATAATATTGAAAATAGGTAAACCTGTTTGTTTCGTAACGGTAACGGAAGTAAGTCTAACAACTAAAAACGAAACTTAAGGAATGTGGAATTATTACAAAACCAAAAAAAAAACATTTAAATGGATACAATGGATTTTACAAGTTGCAAAAAAAAGGGAATTGTATTGCCATTCCCTATAAGATATAAAGTGTATCCCTATAAGATACAAAGATAAGTCTATCCACTTTTCTCAAGTGATTTTGGGTGAACTTTAAACGATTTCTTCATAGCCCACAAAGGAGCAGACAGTAGTCTAGGATTAGGTTGCAGGGTGTCCGAAATCGAGTCCCCAAAAACTATTTGTGTCACATCCATTGTTCCTACTAACTGAATTACTATCCTTTGAAATTATCCAGTTCTTCCTCCGCACCCCTTAGATTATATATCCCAACAAAATATCCCTGTATTAATTACGAATATAATTGAAGATGAATATTACATTTGCAGTTAATACAATAGTAGATCCTTGCTTAACGATTTTTTCAATTACGTTACGTACGTACGTTCAATTGCGTTCAATTACGTACGTTATTTGAAATATCCATAATTAATCGAAATATTGTAGCACTCGCGTTTGGAGAGCAAGAACAATATTGCTGCAAACAGCATCTGCCACTTCCCATCTCGCATCCAATGACGACGGTGGTGGCCGTGTCCTGCTGCCGCTACCGCCGCGCAATTCCTCGGCGATACCATCGCCGACGGGGGTGGTGCGCGCTTCGCATCGTTTTGCGTATCGTTTCTTTGCGGGTTGTCCTTGTTATCAAGGCATCAATCAAAACGTCGTTTCGACGTCTGACTGATAGTTTCCTCGTCGCAGGGCACTACAATAGCGATGCGCGATTGCCGCCACCAATCGGTTGTCGCCGGTGGTGGGTCCCGAGCGCTGTTGCGAATGCTACCCGCCTCCGCAATCTGCAACTACCATCTATATCCAAGGCAAGTGAACGCTGCTGACATTTGCCGCCGTCGAACGGTTACAATGTGTGACTCGCACAAACACAACCGCCGCATTCCTTTCTGCCGCCACCCACAACTCAGCCCCCCCCCCCCCGCAGGCTCTGGTTTCGATTCTCCGAGCAAGCGGTGCCGGTGGTTGGTGCCCTGTTTTGCGACACAATGCTCGTCGACGCTACGCCACTATTACAAGGACCTCTTCAAGCCCTTTGTGCCTTTATCGAATATCCAGGAATCACTGTTGCTCCTGCTACTAATGCAATACTAATTACAGGTGTCGGATTTTATGTTTCATTACATAATATGTAACATATACATTTTCTGTACTTCACATGAAATTATTATTATCACGCCTAAATCAGAATTGGAGTCGGAGAAATCTGCCTCTTCAGGTTAAAATGAAAATGGGAAGGTTATAATGTAGGAGTGGTTCAGCGTGAACTTAGCCCTGAGAAAAAAATGGCCTAGCATAATATTTTAAATTTGCAGTTCTTTACCACGAGTGCAGTTTACTGCACCAAAGCTTCTCTTTCCATCACCTGCTCTTCGCTCATTCCTCTCTTTGCCATTACTGCTTCCCCTTTGTTATACCATGATTTTCACTGTCTTCCTTGTTGTATAGGCTGGTATGGAACCCACTCCATATTTTTTTGCAGATTCTGTTATCGCTCATTATCATGAGATGACTAAACCACACTTTACCACTCCTTTCTATTACTTCAGCTGTTCATCAGTTACTCCTACTATCTTTGTTTGATGTTTGGTATTCTGGCAATGATTGTTCGTTGGCAGGTTCCAGCACATCAATTTCGTGGCGTTGGGAGGAGATCTGTCTACTGATAAAAAGGTCCATCCCCGTTATGTCAGGAAGGACTCCTGGTGTTGTCCACAACAAAGGATATAGTTGTCTATTGATCACACTCTCAACGTTCTTCTTCAATCTGAAGTGAAGATTATACCCAAGTATTTAAAAGTACTTACACTCTCAATCGAGATGTTGTCAATTTTTAAGTCCTTTTCGTTTACCCTAAAAGCAATTATTTCGTTTTCTCATTGTAATTTTCAATGACCGTATGCTTTAAACTCTTCCGTCAGCTTCCAAAATATATATTTAAAAATTACATGTTTAAGAAAAGTAAAAATACAGTAAAAATACAACTGTCTTGAAATAAGCAATCAACCTATGAAAGAAACAGGTACAGAACAGGTTTAACAGAGGAAACCCCTATTTTGGGTTTTAGTCTTGCTATTATATATTCTTTAAGGGAAATATTGAGTTTTCTCTCTTGTCTCTTTCAACAAACGATATACATTTTATAAGCCTAGTATATTTGGCTCAATAATTAGTACTATCCAATGTAAATCCCAATTTAAATTGTGCTAGACGAATTTCTTCGTTGCGGTTTGATGACGAAGGTCTTTTTGGTACCGAAATTATCGAAATTGGAAAGTATCGTTACCAAAGTATGGCACGAAAGTAGCGAATCATTCGTCGATGCTATCTATTCTTATCTATCCAAAGGTAATAAGTATCGAAGTGATTATCGATACTACCTAAGAACTACGTTCGACTGCCCCTACTGCCACCGGCCTTAATGCCTGCTTAATTCATCGAAGACTACTTCATCAAGCTCATATCATCGCCGTAACAGTTCATCGAGCTGTCAGATCATCGATTCTCGAATTTTAAAATTCAAAATATACGTTACTGCTTATATTCGAAACTATATATTTGCAAATTATTAAATCAATTGGGCCACCCGTTCTTCTTTTATAGGAGAGTCGAAGATCTGATTGCTCGATGAATTCTTACGTCGATGATGTGGGCGTTCGATGAACAGAGCATCGATAAAGTAGTTTTCAATGTATTTGCCTAAGTCGTCAGTACGATCGAACGTAGCACATGTTGGAATATCGGATTATTCACCGAACTTTTTAGACACGCTTCGTGTATAAAACGCATTTATACAAATACAGTAAAACAACCCAATTATGAATAACTCGCTAGATAGAACCCGCTCGATCCAAAAGTAATTTGTTAATGTTGATTTAATTGTCATATTTGTATAGATTTTGATATCACGCCCGAACATACAGTTAATTGAGTTTTGTCAAACATAATACAGTAATTCCCGATTCCATTTACCGAATACAATGTAATTATATAGAAACTATTACGATTGAAATTAATTTAAAGGCCAACATATTATTGACACTAAGCATAGAAATAGTCCTCATCATTGAAATCAAACATTTACGCATCGAAGTACACTGATTACCGGTTACACATTTAAAATAATTACCTCCCAGCGCGGCAGACATGCACTGCAAAATTCCAATTAATCGAAGGCGAAACCGGCGGGGGGTCTTCTTTATCCCACACCGTTAATAATTCGACATTTAAAGTAAGCAAAAGCGCGCAAATGCGCGGAATGATCGAAATCCCACGCGAGATTGAAATCCCCGGCGCACTCGCAACGGAAAAGGAAAACATTCACGTTCTTAATTACCTATCCGAAAGCGCTCGCGCGGCGCATCAATATTGCATCATTAATTAAAATTAAAACCACCCCGTTTCAATAGCGTCAACTCTTCGTGGGCGCTTTTCAGCAAAGCGCAGTAGATAACGTTCATTAATTCTGAGTTTACCAGGCGCGTGATTATAGTAAACATTAGTCGATTTGGAAGATCGAAAAAGAAATATTTGTTATAATCCTGTATATTTCGA